>JAQJVK010000024.1:7109863-7357363 GCA_035578135.1 Flexamia atlantica | reverse complement strand
CTACAACTGCGAGATGTCAATACAAGAGTGTTAATATCTTGAGGCCGTCACGAATCCCGTGCAGCATTCATTTCCGTGGGTTCAATTTATGGACAGTATTATAGGCTGCACTGTGAGACATTTTATAAAAGATGTATTTTAATGTAAATTTTAATGTAAATAGAAGTAAAACAATATAGGTTGAAATGTTTTACAATTTAATAACGTCCTTAGTCCTACGATGTTTTGAAGCATTGTAGTTTATAAATGTAAGACAAACAGTTTTAAATTGAAGAATCGCTTGAATTGTTTATCCAAGATCCCTTGGGATATAGGCTGATCCCGAAAAAATAGCATTCGACTTAATTTTATGAACGGTAAAACTTAAAGTTTATTTTTTGAAATTTTTAACAGGAATAAAAAACTTTGGTAGCCTACCCTAGTATTCTATTAATTTATAAATCTGATGAACACTCCTTATTTTTACTCGCCAAATATTTATAGAAAATAGATAAATTTAGTCGAGTTTTAAGTTGTTTTTTTTAATTATTATTAGCTTATTATTATTAGGAGAAGCTCGTTTTAGGAATCCGGACCAGAATGAATGGGACTAGTAGTTGAAAAGTAGATATGTTTTTAGAGGCATCTTCCGGTACCTACAATGTTAAAGTTCTTTTATTTTTCTAATAACCGGAACAGAGAGAGGCGATTTACTGAGCAATTTTTACATCCTTTTATTTTATTTACAGTATCATCAACCAAATAATACTAAGTTATAGATTTAAGAGTCTTCCCTACACAGCCAAAAATGTTCAAAAACAGCTCTCACGCTGAACCATATAGACGCCCCATGAGGTAAGGGAAACTTTTAAATTCAATATGTTTGTAACGGGAAATGTCCAAACTACAAAAATTACTTTTTAGAATTTCGATAGCTAAAATAGTTTTTTTTCGATCATCAATTGAAAATAGTCAACTTTGGACATTAATTTAACGTTTTTTGTAACCTTTTTCAAAAAATAGAAAACAATTCCTGTAGTTTAGAGTATTATTTATTCAAATAATATCGCATAGTATGGCTATGTTAAAAAATATGGGCGCTAAATGGTTCCGCGCGAAACCCTACATCGAAAAATATGCGCTGATTTAGCATGGGCTCATCAGCCGAAGTTCCAAAAGTCGCCGCTAGTGTCGCAGAAAAACGAAAACTGCCGTGGGTAGGGAGGAATCTTAATTTTAAATACACTCTTATCAGCCCACGAAATCGCCTGGAGGTTAAAGAAATTACAACGTAGGCTCCAGCCGCAATCGTTGGCGGATAGCGAAATAACCCATAACCTATTCTCTAGATGGTACGGCAATTTCCTATTTTTTTACAAATAGTGTCGCCTGATTAGTCAGTAAAGGACGAAAAATATAAGAAAGACATCGGAAAGCAATACAAACTAACTCCCTCCTCTGAAGAGGACCAATAAATAAAAAATAACCCCTGTAATCCAAACTAACAATTTTTTCTTGTGAGCCAATATTTCTCGCCATGCTCAACGCCGTTCGCGGCCTTTGCAGCTGCGGTAAGCAGATTACTGAGTGAAGATGAACCGCTTTGCATTTCATATCAGAGGCTTCCACCGAGTTATTATTTTACTGGGATATTCCCCGGCGAAACGTTACAACACTTGTTTATTCCATCTTTCTCCTATCTTCATCCCGTATTACCGAGTATTATGGCTGCCTCTTCCAGACTTGTGGAAATATTGTTTTTGACTTATAAACAGTCAGACACAGTAAATAATTTAGAATTTCTTGGATATTGTTTAACATTTATTGGTTGAAAATAATAACAAGCGGGGTGTTTTTTTATTAAAATGAAAAATCATATTTTGATTTCGCACGAAAAATTCATTTGCTATCCACACATTTTTTTAACATTTACAAATTAATTCACGAAATGAAATGGCAAAGAGTCAAGAATCAAGAATGTTTTTGACATAGACTACGTAAATATCATGGAAAAATACGTCATTAATCTACAAGTAGTAATAAATCTGCACAACAAAAAATACGTGATTAAAAAATTAAATGTTTACCTAGCATTATTGTCAAATAAATACTCATTGACGCTGTAATATTTATTAGAAATATTAAAAAAAACATTCAGCTCTCTCCCTGGTCGAGTCCATCACCTCTAACTCTGCCTTGATAAGTGTAAGGAATTAGAAAGCTTTATGGCAGAAAAAAGGTTTGTTGTTGAAAAAAGCCAATTATGTGTAGGTACGACAAATTGAATTTTGTTTCTAAAGTTGTAACGAGTGGTATCACAAATTTAGAAAAAAATATTTATACTCTTAGAAAAAAGGTAGAGGAATGTGTACAAACAAGGCAATGCCAAAAGACTGTGAGCGGTAAATATACCCCTGAAAGAATCTGTTTTTTGTAAAGCAAACTATTATCTACTACCCGTATTTTTTTGTAAACGGAAAAAATGTGTAACCTATGCTTTACTACACAAATATGGCTTTATTTCTTTACATAAAGTAGCAATATAAACGAGAAAAAAAGAGGGAATTTAGTTATTAGAAATACTGGAAGCTTATAATTTAACTTCTGAAAGTACATACTTCTCAACATCCAAACTCAAAAATCTATTAAAACAACATATTTCCCACAATGCGTGGCTTCACACTTTTCACTTACGCCTTCCTCAAATAAAATATTCCCAAGAAAAAGACGCGAGGGTGACTTTGCAAGGGTGGGAAGCCATTGATTGCGCCAACTTGGGTGAATAATTCGGATCAGGTAGTCAAGAGGGGATGACAACTGTTATTTTAAGAAAAAGATTAAAATTTCGCCTTCCCTCGCAGTTTTGAAGAAAGAAAGAGGGTGAGGGACGGTGATCTTTCGTATCGCTGGCTCCGAAAGCAGCAAATCCAGACACGCCTCGCTTCCTTTTAATACTTCATCAGAATAAACGAGGTCGAAAGAAAGAGAAGTTGCTCGCCCGTAGTTAATAACAGGGAGCCGCGCTGTTTGTTTGATCATTTCGGTAACAGAGTTAACCTGCGAGGGGGCAAACACTGTGTGTACGAATTCTTGTGACATGGAGATAGATACATAGGGTACAAAGTCGCGAGGTGAATATGTTATAGCTAGCACACATGCAGTATTGTTACAAACAGTTAGTCTGGCTTTTCGTTTGATCGTTTCGGTAATTGAGTTGAGCTACGGGAGAAAAATCTCCTGTATATGTACCCGGTACACACAATGGTGTCTTCGTATACATGCAGCAGCGTTTGTCAAATATGAGGTTGCTCAGCCTTCGTACAAAAACAGTGGTTCGGAATAAGATCATTACTTGTAACAGAGTTAACATGCGTGTGTACATAATTTGTATACTGTGGGGTCACGATGGGGGTTTATATTTAAAATTTTGGGGCTACCCCCCCAAAATCCAATTTTGGGGGCAGGGGCAGAAATGACACATACGTCAAAATGTAGTTTTTTTAGTAATAAAAGGTATGCAAAATATTGTTTTGATATCTGGCTTACTTTAAAAGATATTAAACCGTTCCGGGACTTTTGGGACACACAGTATATACATTCAATTCCCCCCCCCCTACCCGTAGCCAATGGGGGCTCAGGGGGTTAACCCCCCCCCCACCGAAATGATGGAATAGCATTAAAGTGGAAGGTCAAAAATTAATGTTGTACGGTTGTGTATCCACATACAGCACCGGATTTGCGGCCGAGGATCAAATCTGGGACGTAAACGCAATGCGGTAAAAAAAGAAAAAAAGTTCACCGCTATTTGTGAGCGTAAATCCGGCACTAATCGGGGAGCTCAACCCCCCCCCCCCAAAAAAAAAGAAAACTTCCTGGCTATGGCTTTGAATGTAATTACTTCTATTACTGTTTCGGTCATATGTAAAGGACATAAATGAAAGAGCTTGAGGGTTAAGAGGATTGACTGTACTCGGCATGAATTTGCTTGAACACCACTGAACGCGATATCATTATTTAGCGAATACCCAAATCTCAAATAATCAAATAAAATGTAATCTTCCATACATTCTGATAAATAGTTGCAGTATTTATTTTTTTTAGATCGATTGTGTTCGACAATAGCGGTTCAAAAATTCATAGCGTTGAAGTAAAATTAAAAAATTGTATATACCATTGAAAACGTGTAAAGAGCTGCTTGGAGGGAGTTGATTGATTTTTTTTAAAGTTATGTTCTATATACAATCGAACCTACATCGCGATAAACATGTTAAATTTAACAAAATGTAAATTATGAAGCCTAACATAGAAATTTAGAAAAAAATAAACGCTGCAACTCTTAACCATTGCAATGGTATATTTGATTTAGTCTTATTTTTCGAACTGCCTACTCAAAATGACACAGCAAGAACCATAGCGCCATGAAAAATTCGGTGATTATACAACGTAATCCCGAAATATTCCGGTGATGCTGCTTGAAAACGAAAACTACCGTAGGTAGGGAACCCTCATACAAAATACAATCTACATCTACTATGAGAAATATTAAGTTACTGCCAACAAAAACTCGTTTTCCGCAGACTGACTGTAAAGTGAAAAAAATGTCTTGGCATTTACAATATATGGAGAAATAATTATACATTTTGTAATAAAACAATGGAATCAGACATTCGCTTAGTATTTAAAATTTTAGTGTATTAAGGTGCTGCTATACATACACGTCACGTCACGTCACGTCGCGTCGCGTCCATTTTCGATGTGAATGAAACCTGTGTAATCAAATGGAACCGGTTATACATGCACGTCACGTCACGGCACGGCACGGCCCGATTCGAATGCCCTGAAGAGAATACACGGCCGAATCGGCCGAATTGGGACGCGACGTGTATGTATAGCTTACACCGACGTCCAATCGGCCATTAGACTCTTAAGGGGCGGTTTGGGAGCTCGGGCCCAGCTAGTACGCGCCTAGCTTTAGGCGCGCCTAACTTTAGTCCACGTAGCAAAAGTCGGGCTTGGGAGCTCGCGACCAAGTTGAAATGGTTCGGTATCATCTTTAGTCGGTACTAAGAGGAATTGTGGCTAGATGGACAGGGAATCGCGGGGAATTTTGGTTTTGGGGCTCGCGGCGGCGACTGCGAAACACCTGATCAACGACGGCAACAAAAGCGCCCTATGTTGTGCGTGGTGAGGGGAGTTTACAGCCCTCGTTATCAGTTTTCTGTGAAGTGTTGGGGTAGGTGGATGACACAGTGAGAGTAGTTTGAAATTTAATTTGTAGTTTTTATGGTTTTTTTTCAATTAAAAAATTGTGCCTATTAAAAAGTGTTGTTACTTTTTCATTTGTTTTTCAAATTGTTACTGCTACTTAATGAGCATGAAAATGAGTTACAAATCATTTTAATACACTTTTAAAAATTTCGATATAAGAATGTTTTAAAACAATTTTAACAAGACTTTAAAATAAATTTTAACTGTTTTAATACAAGTTATTTGACTTCAAACTTTTCAAGTTTTGATATAAGTTTTAACACTTTAAAAATTGTTTTGAAATAATTTTAATATGTGTTTTACAAAATTACATTAATACTAGTTTTAATATAAGTTTGAAACATTTTAAAAAATTTTCTGATATAAGTCATTTAACAATCAACATTGATTCAAGTTCGTAATAATTTTAAAATTGTTTTAATACAAGTTCCTAACAATTTTAAAATTATTTCAAAAAAGTTTTTAACTCGTATTGAAATGAAACAGTTGCCAAGTTTCGATGTATTGATAACAGTTTTAATACGAGTATGAACTTATTTTTAGCTCATGTTTTTGTTCATTGGGATTTGAGTAAGTGCGAGAGAACATGGCTGATAAAGAGAAAAAGCGAACACCAAATTGAATGGATTGTAATTTTGATGTCGAGCTGGTTGTATCCCAGGTGAATATATCCTAACATAGTCCAAATAGTCAAGGTACTCCATGCTGATGTTACCGGCACAAACTCACCCTACACTCCGCACAATGACAACGCAGCTGGCTTTCAGAGTAGTATAAAACGGAACTCAACTGATAACGACTGCTCAGCGCTTCTGCGCAGTTCCGTTGGAATGTTTTTTGCCTCAATATCTTCACTCTTTTGCGGAAAGGGGGAGAGGGTGTACTTTTCTAATAACGTCAGTCTTTAAAGTAGAATTGAATCATAAGTTACAGGGTGTTTTTTTTTTCAAACGCAACCCAAAACCTAATTTTATCGATGACGGATTATTCCCCCCAAGATTCCCAGGTTTGTCCCCACTATATAATTTTCTTTGGGGATGCATAAAAATTAAGGGCTACGAAAAAATTCACAGGATATTCAGCACCTCAAAACAAACAAATCAAATTTAATGCAAGAAATTCAAAGACGTACCTTGCAACACGTATTCAGGAATTTGATGGAGAGAACACAACTTTGTACAAATGCCAATTACGGATTGTTTGAACACATATAATGTAAGCTAAATGTGATCAAACTTAAATAAGTTGTATAAAATGTAAGGATTAATAAAACAATACTGATTTCACATTTATATGTGCAATATTCAATCTTAAAAATGGGTTGCGTTTAAAAAAACACCCTTTATTATTTGCTTAGCTTAACGATGTTAAAAGCCGCGATATTTTGTAACCCTGATAAGTATCGTAAAAAAATGTAACGGAAAATAAATTACTATACCCGAATTTTTATGGCCAATTTGTTTGATTTTACCATTGTTTAGTCAAAATCTTAACTAAAGCAAAGTAATCTACGCGATCTCTAGTACAATGTGAACATCAGGAACCAAATTTTTTTTTTTTAATATTACTTAAGGGTAATGGAATTGTTCGGAATTTAATGACGAATCCAAATATAACAATCCTTTTGTTAAAGTGAAATCAATAAACAAGATAATTAGATAAAACCGACATGATGTTTGCTTAGACCTGCCTCCCAGCAGGTCTAACTTTTGGGCCTAAAATCGCCAGTTATGATGACAAAAAAATATTTATTAGGCCCGAACTTGGACTCCCAAACCCAACTAGATTATCTCTTAGGCGTGAGCCCAAGTCTACTTGACTCCCAAACCCAAAAAAGTTAGGCGCGAGATTATCCCTGCGCCAGTTAGGCTCGAGACCAACTAATACCGAGCTCCCAAACCGATTTTTTGGACGCCAGACTAAATACTGGATATAACCGGTTCTTAGGCTCGGACTAGCGCTAATACCGAGCTCCCAAACCGCCCCTTAAGAAACTAGAAAATGCGAATCGATGCGAATCGGTGCGAATATGTATAGCACCCCCTCCGGTATCGCCGAATTGTGCCGAAAGTGGACGCTAAGTGACGTGACGTGTATGTATAGCAGCACCTTTTATAGTTGTTATTTTCTAAATTACCAGACACAGATACACTTGTATGATGGAAATGGGCATAAAAAATATTACATTTTAAACATGGGGAGGTGAACATTAAGGGGTTACAAAAATTAAATACTTGCAGATTAAATTTAAAAAAAATTTTCATTCAACCCAAAGGATAATTAATCAAAATATTTTAATTGCATTTGTAAAGAATTTAGTAATTAAGAATGACTCATATTTTAATTGCCACTTTCAAAATAAAATTTCCGTTCCAGCAGGTTCTTGCTGCAAAGTGGGAGTTCTTGCTGTGAGGAAGAGTGAAGATTCAGCCAATAAAAGAATACAAGAGAAGTTCTCCAGACAAACAGTGAAGATGGAAGACGCTAAGTGACGTTGGAAGCAATAACTTTTCCTCCACTCCGTCCATTTCTCACTGACCGCACCTTCTTTCTTTTTCTTATTTTCACAAGATATTGTGTGTAGGTTTCAATTTATTTCTGTCAGTTTTTCGGTTATTATTAAGTTTGGTTTTTATGATGTAGTTAATTACGTAACCGTAGACATATGCTCAGATAAAATTTGTGATGGAATAACTCTTGATGATATCGTGTTATTAATTTGAATTTTAACATTTAAACAATTTTTTTAATAGAGATTTGATTTAAAAAAATACATATTGGCTCAGGAGAAAATAAAGATAAGCCAAGGCTTATCTATATTTACGAACATTCTGTATTTGATGAATATTTGAAACATGTGTTGCAATCAAATAATAGTTAACATACTATCCTGCAATTTTTAGAACAATTTAATTGATCCACAAGGTATAAATATTTATTACTGAGGGCAGTCATAAATTGGAACGCAATTAGGTTTAAAACCTTTGCGGTCATTCACTGGAACAAGATCGGTAATTTACTAACTATGATCTATTCTCTCAGCAGTTGTTATTCTTATTTATTATTGTCAGCTGATTTTCCACTTATTTGACAGTTATTCAGCCAAAAAAGACCGGTCATTCACAAGTACAAGATCGGTCATTCATGGTGCAGTCTCGGTCATTCATCGGAGCATTGGCATAGTCTATTTTAAATAATATTACCGTCAGTATTCTCATTACATTACCATTTTAACTAATATTTATTATTCCTTAAAGAATAAATAAGCTTTGTACAGTAAAATGTTTAACTGTGACTTTGAAGCAAAGAAGGATGCCAAATTATCATGAGACGTCCTTAACCGGTCACTCACTGGTGCACTCACCCTAAAACGATATAATAAAATACCCCCGTTGCAGCAAACCTGCATACTCAGCGAATTTCAAATGCAAAACAACATATTTCGATCCAACATAGCGAGATTTGACATGTTTTTGTAAACTCCATAAGAATAACATGGGGACTGAGTAATCAGGTGTGCTGCTACAGGTATATTAAAACTGGGTGGTTTTAATTCAATATTTATTAGATCTGAACTAGAAGAAGCTATTTACCAAGTTTTATTGAGATATCTTGAGAAATAAGCGAGATATAGAATTTTACTTATTTCCCATAAGGTTAACATTGGGGCAACGTACTGTGTTTACCACTTTCAATATCTCGGTAACCAATGGACATAGAGCAGTGTTTCAAAATACCAAATTATTTGTTTTTTGATCTGAATTCAATGGTGCCCACAAAAATTCGATAAATTTTATTTTTCTATGCAAAAATTAAAAAAAAACCCTAATAATGGTGTAAATACCTTGTACTGTCAAAGTGATCCTTTGTAGTCTTATAGGCTACTGCAGTTTCGACCTCATTGAGATCTTCTTCAGGCAATAATGGACATCAAATTCATTCCAGTGGAAGTCGTCAGGATTGATAAAAAAACCATCATTCCACATATACACGAAATACGAACGGACAGACGCACATAATACACAAACATCGACTTTTTTTTGGAATGAATTTGATATATATATATATATATATATATATATTCAAACGAATAGTGTTGTTTGCTTCTGGGGGCCCCAAAACGAAAAGTTATAGTGGTCCCGAACTTAAGTCTTACCATGAGACCTACGGTAATAGCTTCTTCCCTATAGGGGAAATTCGCTAATAAAAAACCGTGACCTACGACACGACATAGTTCTCACTTCATTGACACGCTATAAACGCTCGTGCCCCCCCTCCCCCCCCCCCCCGCCCTGACGCAAGTAATGGTAATCCCATAAGCCCTGTTGTTTACTCTGCATCCAGTCAATCAGTAAGGGCCCTTTGTTATTCCTTTTTTAGCGGCACGCGTTTTTACTCCCCCTCCCCCCCTCCCTCCCCCGCGTGACCCCACTATTAGCTCTAGGCTTACTTAATTGTAGCTCTTTAGCTCTTCACCCAACAAATGTTAGACGGGACACATGTTGCTTTTACTGCAGGGAGTGTGCGGATTAGGTTGCAGAGCTGTGAAAGATGCAGTTGTGATGTTTGTGGCGCGATCGAAGTTAGAATTGAAGTAGAGTGTTTAATTGAGTTATTGAAGTCGGTAACATTTTGTTATGGATGTAAACAAAAGTACCCAGCACAGGTGATAGGATAGCTATCTCCCATATGGCCTGTACTGAAAAAGGTGAATGTGGAATCTAGTATGGATATATTTAGAAAATTGTTTTTCTATTATATTATTTGAATTAAGTTAAGACTGGGAATAGTTTAGTTGAATAAAAGTAAAAACTTAATATTTTTGTTGTTAAGTAGTTTTTGCATCACCAATGCAAAAACCTAAGCAATTGAGGTAATACGATAAGGAAGATTTGTATTTCTTAAGGTCTTTTATTCACGGCAATCACTCTTTAGGAAATATATTTAGGATTATTGCCTATTAAACACCAAAAGAATATAAAAGTATCATGTTTGTTTATTTATCTTAATCAAATACTCAATTATTGCTCAGGTCGAGCATATCATATGTTATTTGCTTTTAAGCATTTCCAATATAATTCGTACAAACGAAGTGATTTAAAACTGGTATATACGATAAGAAATTTTGTTCTGACAAATAATCCGTGTTTATTTTGTTTTGTGGATTTTCCTATGATCTCTTTAGCTTACTCTCTTTAGCTAATACAAAAACTTTTAAACCCTTAAACATAGGTTGTAAGTATGTAATAATTTTTTCATCATACTATCCCGAAAACAGCCGTTTTTAGTTCTCTAAATCGAACGAAAAATGATCGTTTTTGGATCACTTCGAATAGGAGTACTGAAAAAACATATGGTAAATTTTGCCGTAATCTAATGTCAAAATTTGTTTATGTTACGTTTGAAAGGTTGAACGATTTCTTAACGTGTGTTTGTAAACAACTAACAGATGTGTAAATGATGATGACTATTTTGGATAACCTCAAAATTATGTAGTCTAGTTTTTTAACGATTAAATGGTTATTTTACATAATGATGAAAATAGTTGTTCGTCACACGGAGCAAAAGTGTCTCCTTGGTACTCGATCGATTTCCAAGCTCGGCTGCGCCTCGCCTGTAAATTACGATCTCGTACCAAAAAGTGCCACTTTCGCTCCTAGTAATGAAAACTACTATTGTATTACTATAAATGAAGCAAAACGTTGGTTTACCTTTTAAATTAACTATTTGTAAAGTTTCAAAAAACGCCTTGAGAACTTGAACCCTTGAACCTGTGAACCCCCCCCCCCCCCAAACATCTTCCTCTTTCATAGTAACCTAAACATAAACATGTAACATGGTATCGTACCCATAAACCAATTGAGAAACAACAGCTCATTCCAAATGCGGACGAAGCAATTCAACAGTTCATCCAAAATTATGAATGTCAATCATAGCTACATTATTCAAATCGCAGCACAGAAAAATAATAAGTTATAGTCAGAGCTAAAAATGTCTTTGAAGGTTTACTCAATCAAAGAATCAGTCTAATATTAGTCTAGATTGATTAATTTGCTCACGTAATCAAAAATCCTCCGAAGTGTTTGTGTTGCTTTGTTTCATCAGACTTTATTTTAATTAATATAGTACGAAGTGGATACTGTTTACGTTTTATTAAGGAATTTCTAGGTTTGGATTACTTCTAGGGGTGCGCGAGTAGGCCTACTCGTTTATCGAGTTTTTTCGAGCCGAGTTTACTGTACTCGACTCAACTCGAAGTTTTAAAAAATACTGGGAGGTTCGAGTCGAGTACCCCCATTCCCGCCACAACATTACCCGGCAACATGTGATTCCCGCCATTTACCAGGGATTGGTATACGCGATTGCATGTTATAACTATTCACATAGTCAAAGCCAGTCATGAACAGCCACCATAAAACTTTTGTTATTTTACTTGAATTAAAGTGGTTTTTGAGTTACTAATATCAATAAATTTAGTTTAATCCTGTAATTTAAACTTAACTTTAACTTTTAGTTAGGGGTGTGCGAGTAGTGATTTTTGAAGTCGAGTCGAGTCGAGCCGAGTTTTGAAAAATACCCGCGAGCTTCGAGCTTTTTTCGAGTCGAGTATTTTACGTTTATAATATAATAGTCATCATGTTGCTACATAATAGTAAAAAATTATTATGATTACTCACATATAAATTACAATTTCGAGGTAATTAAACTTAAAAGAGTTACTTAACTAAGAGCAGATATGCAAATAAATGATACCAAAACAAGAAAGAAAACCTTTTACTTAAACTCACAATAATTCTTGATTTGATATATTTTTCAAGCCTAACTTGTGTTTAAGGCTTACCTGGGTTTTGAAATGAAATGAAAACTCAGACTATAAGCCATGACCAAATTACCTGACTTAATTCATGAGTAAAATATTTCCTTTGAGTTATTCGCACAGGTACATTTTTATTCATGTAACTGTCAACAAAAAAACTAAGTTTTTATTTATTTGGAATGGTTTATAAAATATAACAAAAATATTTTTTTACGAGATGTAATGATAAATAACCTCAAACTATAGAAAAGATAGAGTGATATAAAAATGTATGTGTCTTTAATAACTAAAAATAACTTTTTACTTCAAGTATAACAAACGAGGTTTCAGTTATATTCATTAAAAACGGATTGACATTGTGAAAAATGCCTGTAATATTCTTTCGCACGTACCGATTTCGGGTAAACGGCGGGAGTAACTACTCGACTCGAACTTTCGAGTATTTTGCAATAAATCGAGTCGAGTCGAGTAGTGCATACTCGGCTCGAAAAGAGCTCGATTCTCGAGTACTCGCACACCTCTACTTTTAGTTTACGTTAACTTTAATTTTTAAACATATGAAAATGTTACAAAACTATTTTTCAAGCAACCAAGTGCATATTAAGCTTGTTTTTTTTACCTCCTAGGGCTGAAAGTTCTATGAAATATTGAGTTAAGATATAAAGTTTTGTTAAAGATGGCCTGAATTATCGTGTAATTTTTAACTCATGGGAAAACTTCCCAGTTTAATAACAGAAAATAATATTATGACTAATCAGTGATGGCAAATGTCCGCAAAAATCCTAATCAAAATATAAAATCACCATCACCAACAATGAATTTCAAACAAGAATAATAAGTATGATAACTAACATCTACTATTCAAAATACGCGACTCGAAAAAAAACTCGAAACTCGAGGGTATATATTTTTTAATCGACTCAACTTCATAAAGCACTACTCGCACTAATTCCTTCGTTAAAACTACTCTTAGTTTTCATTTTTTTTATTTTATCATTGGCTAAATTTTGCTTGATGTGTAGGGCCTATGTATGTGTGGTGCCTATTCCTTTTACAGTTTACCCACTACAACCCCTTCTCTATGGTTTACCCCAGGATCTATTAGCCTTTTAGTTTATGTATGGTTGTAAAAACTGATATACCTAATCTCAATTGAATTCGTAATTTGCACAAAACGTGTTATTAAGTTATAGATAATTATATGGAGGGGTGGACATCATATACAAAATAATAGTTTTCATCAAAAAGCGCAGCTGAGCTTTCAAAAACGACCAAGCGCCTGAGATACGCTATTGCTCCTTGTGTTGAACAGGGTGTTTTTTATCATACTGCGGAAACCAGCTTTTTGCAGCTGAAATTCTTACCATAAGTTGACTTTTGTTGAATTTACAATACATTTCTGTTACTTACAAACAACACTTTTCATCTTAAAAACGGCAATTTTAGTACACACAGCTGAATGAACCAATGTTAAAACACAACAACATTTAACTGAGTACAATGTTTGAGGTAAGCGCACAAAAAAACGGTTGATTTTCGTGCAGTATGATAAAAAGTTCGTAAAGTAAAGTATGATTTACAGTAATTATCTGTCTATAGTTATTTTTTAATAGTATATTTATAGAATTTTATTTTGTGAACGGATAAATATAAAAACTATAATTTTATAACATTACTACAGTATGCATTTGCATTTCGTATCACTCTTGGTGTTTTGAGTGGGTGTTGATCCATAAATAAAATACAAAGTTATTTCAACCGTTAATAAACTGTACGAAAACTGTCATTCCTACGGTAAAAAAATTAATTGTAATTGAAATAGAAACATCACAAGCTATAATTATAACAAGTAGGCCTTTGATATTCTCTCTCAGGACTGGTGACAAAATAGGGTCAGAGCTGCAACCTGGCGGACGAACGCTGAACCTCGAGCGCCGTCAGCTGATTTCTTCCCGCCGAATTTTCAAAACGAAAAGACACTAGATGATGGTTTTAGATCAGGCTATAAACTCCGGAAAATGAATGTATACTTACAAGCTGTACAAATCAGAAATAAATAAAACATTACAGTTGCACGATTATATATTTATTAAACCATTTTGGCCAAAATTCACATTTTTAGCTTGGTAAATTTTTAACTCTCTGACAATCGGCAAACGATTTCCACTTTTTATATATACTCCTCATCATTTTAGAAAATCGCAATCACTGTGTTCGAAAAAAAGGTTTAAGTAATAATAAATTAAGTCCAATAAATTCTCCTAAAAGTATTAAACAATGGGGAGTGTCACAAGGCTCAATATTAGTCCCAATATTGTTACTATGTGTTATATTAAAGATATGTCCAAAATCAATACTAACTATGGTAAACTAAATCAAGTAATTTTATCAATAATAAATAAATAAATACTAACCAATATTATATAAGTAAGTTATGTTTTTACGCAAATAGATAAATCAATTTTAAAAGTCTCATGGAGAAAAGTAGGAGTGATGGTAGGAGCTTTGACTATGAATGTCAATGGTAGGAGAGTTAGAAATTGCCGCATTTATAGAATTAGATAACATAATACAATGCCTGCAAAAAGAAATCTCGTTATAAATTTATCAAACATAATTAATTTTATGACATTCTCAACGAGACAAAATAAAAAATCAACCTTTTTTAACAATTGATTAAAATTTATCAGAAGAAATTTCTCACACAAATATTTTAGGTCTCGGTGTTGATGAACACTTAAATTGCAATCTTCACGTTGAAAAATTATTGATATTACTCAATACTGGACTTTACGCATTAAAGAGGATGTTAAGTTCATGCAGTCTGGATCCTTTAAAAAATGTACTTCGTTCATAATCATTATTGGTATTTCATTGTATGGTGCAACATATAGGCAAAATTTAAACAGAATAATTTTTATTGTTTTGATTTTTATTTTTGCAAACATTGCCACCGCTGATTAATGAAATAGAGTTTCACGACGTTTCGGGATCTGGAATCTGATCCTGTCTTCAGGTGGAAAAGAACATAAAACATAACATAATTAGAAACGCATACTCGAGAGGATATAGACAAAAAACATAACTAACACAGAGAAATGGAAAAGCAGTCACGAAACAACAATGCTGAAATAGGAGTGTGCGAGTACTCGAGAATCGAGCTTTTTTCGAGCCGAGAATACACTACTCGAAACGACTCGACTTATTGCAAAATACTCAAAAGTTCGAGTCGAGTAGTTACTCCCGCCGTTTACCCAAAATTTGCACGTGCAAAAGAATATGACGGCCATTTTTCACATTGTCAATCCATCTTTAACGGATATAACTGAAACCTCATTTGTTATACTTGAAGTAAAAAGTTCTTTTTAGTTATTAAAGACACATAAATGTTTATATCACTCTATCTTTTTTATAGTTTGAAGTTATTTATTATTACATCTGTTAAAAAAATTATTTTGGTTATATTTTAGAAACGATTCCAAATAAATAAAACTTTTTTTTTGTTGACTTACATGAATAAAAATGTACCTGTGTGAATAACTCAAAGGAAATATTTTAATCATGAATTGAGTAAGGTATTGAGGATGGCTTATACTCAAGATGGCACTGAGGTCATGGTTTATAGTCAGTGTTTTTATTTCATTTCAAAACCCAGGTAAGCCTTAAACACAAGATAGGCTTGAAAAATATATTAAATCCATAATTATTGTGAGTTTAAGTAAAAGGTTTTCTTCTTTTTTTGGTATCATTTTTTTGCATATCTGCTCTTAATACAGTAACTCTTTTAAGATTAATTACCTCAAAATTGTAAACTGTATTTGAGTAATGATATTACTTTTTTACCATTATGTAGAAACATAATGACTATTATATTATAAACTAAAAAAAAACTCGACTCGAAAAAAGCTCGAAACTCACGGGTATTTTTCAAAACTCGACTCGACTTCAAAGATCATAACTCGCCCACCCCTAGCTGAAACAAAACAAGTACACAGTATACGCAAAATTCACAAAACACAATTCCAGAATTTCCAACAAAGAATTTTGATTGTACATGAAGAGCAATTAGAATTATGTTACGATTATTCCATGTAGTAAGAGAAACAACTGCGGATCGGAGTCCTATAATCCTCATACTGTAATTATAATACTCGGGATAAAAAAATATTGTAACCTCAACCCACAATCTTGAACGTTTTTAAGAGAAAACCAACATACGCTGGTTTTTTTGTTTATAAGGAAATTGCCAGACTCTTAAAAACAAAACAAATACTAAACTGTTTAAGCAGATATTTTAGGAATATCGCTCATCGAAAAATCACCATATACAAAGGTGATTTAATGGAATACAGTATAATGGATACAATGTGATACAATAGAATATTGAATTTAATTTCTTGCTAAAGTAATATTTTAATCGAATGCCATATTTTTAGGCGATATTGTATGACTTATGGATATCTTTTAAGTTTAAGTGATAGTAGTTTTATTTAAATTTTTGTATTGATTTAGTGATACATATTGAGTTGAGCGCTATTTATTGTTCAGGTGAAAAACGTGTATAAATAAAGATTTTTTATTGATTGATTGATCAGCCCTGAACCCTTTTCAACAAAAGTTTACCTTCGTATGTGTACCAAATTTTAAGGGCTAATATTTCTTCACCTCTTCAGTAGATAAAATAACACTGACATTTGAACATTTGACGAAATTTGTATATTTGACATTCAATAAAGACAAATAGTATATGTAAAGACAAAGGCCTGTAATATTTTTGAAAAAGACAATATATAAGGTTCAAGAATTACGTTCGTTTTTTAATGCAGTACCGTTTGTGAACATTATATCTAGTTTTAAATTTGTATAAAACTGCAAATTTACAGTCTGGTCCAAATAAATCTCATAAAAATGATTAAGGCAACAACTACAAAATATTTAGCATAGGAAGTAAAAAGATGGTTCTGAAAAATAGCGCAGATTAGTTATATAACTGATGCATTTACATCATGAACATCGTAGATGACGATGATTTTTACTGCTGAGTTATTTTCCAAGCACAGCATCTATCCTTATTATTTTGCCAATATTGTGTTCAATATATATATTCAATCAGATTTCATATCTGTGATGCACATTACATTATTTTTTCTGTTGGTGCGCATCTCAACAAACAACTGTTTTACACTCAATAGCTTAGGACAACTCAATTTTATCAAGATGTAAAGATGAAAGGTTTTGATGGTCGGTTACTTAAATAGATTATTGTTAGCGATCTACAAATAACCAAATAATATTAGCATGATACGTTTTTTCATTTTAATTTCTCCCTCTCATACATAGTATATAAGGAGAAAGTATTGTTTTCGTCAAAATTTTCTAATTTGAGTTTTTAGTGGATATAATATGTTCCCTGAATCCATAAAAGTGGTTTCCGGATTTGTGTCTGTCCGTCCGTGTGTGTATATATAAACAAAGCTAGAGACGACAGGAGTTGTCCGAGTATATACAATCAATTTAGTGTCCATGAGAGAAAAGTATTTAGAAAGTTGTGGCGGAACAACCGAGGGGTTTGTCAAGGGCCTTATTTTTAACAACAATCGATAAACATATTTATGAAAAAAATAAATGTGATGAAATAACAAGCATTAAAAACTAATAATTAGTCTAAAAATGTTTTAGTCACTCCTAAAAACAAGCAAAAACATTTGTATACGTTTCTTTCTACAGATGTTGTATAGGCCTACCTTTTGACATACATACAAAGCATAACATTATTAAAATGGTAAAAAGGTATGGTCAAAATCAACTGATACTGCTTAGGAAATTTAAACAGAAATAATGAAATACAACAATAGACCATTGCAACGTAAAGGCCTATACAGTACTGACTATTTAAATGTTCATTACGAATTTTGAGTAGTCTGTACATGGTGTCGGTAACAATCCGTCACACAAATATGTAGGTAAAATTAAATTACAAAAGAAATGCAGGAGACCATTAAAAATTTTACTATGTTCATGCTATTAACAAAACTAGGCTTATTTAAATTTCAACAATAGGCCACGAGCAATCTTAATGTCTGAAAATAAAGCTATATGGGCAAGCAGAAATATACCAAAAAAGGTGCTACAAGTGTAGAGACAATGATAGTGGTAACTTTGAGCAGATCCTCTAACAGGTACATTAAAATAATACTGTTAATACCATTTTCGGTACGCTGACTTTTGCCGCACCCTGTATAATCTCGAAATAGAGAGAGATTTATTTTTCCACTAAAGTATTGCACGTATCAAAAGGTTCGTAATCCCCCTTGTAAAAAAGAAAAACGAGGAGGGACCCGGTAAAAACGTCATTACTGAAAAGTAGGGGCAGACACAATGGACTAAAGCATTACCATAATCAAATCACACAGCGAGCACACTCTATTGGCGAGCGGGCGAACTGAACGATCAATGTAGCAGTCTACTTTACCGACTCCCCTCTCCCGGTCCTCCCACCCCTCCCGCGCATGCCGCCCCCCTTCCCCCACTCCTCTCTCTGGCCACGCCCTCCGCCGCGTAATGGCTGCCTGGTGACAAAACCCTCTAACAAGGAAACAAAGAATTGAAAGGTGACAGGGAGTTGTGCCTTGGGGACCAATCATGACAGTTTGGACTTTTGAACAGCTGATCTCGGGGTGATAAGGCTTATCAGAGATCTTCACACTCGCTTTGTCTTTCACACGGCCGGCTGCACACGTGTCAAAACAAACGGCGGCCGCGGCCGGGGTAACCGCTCGATTTTCCGCTTGTTAAATATTGGGGATGGATGAGCCTAGGGTTCCATTAACTTAACTTCTGTTAACGTGGTTCCCGTAACTATTACACTTTAGTAAATATATTATTCAAAAATTCAATATCAATGCAACGTAACAAATGTCCACCTATATTTGAATGATTTGAACCGAAAGCGATATTCTGTGGGCTCTAAATAAAGAATTAAAGGAGACACAGATAAAAAAAATACAAATTCATAATTTTAGAATTAAGAGTAACATGGAACTTTGAATGACATCCTCACATCGGAGACCTTTACAATGGAGCATTGAAGTAAATCGATTGAAAAGTTCGTCTAATGCAAACGCTAACAGGAAGTTTGGAGAAAAATTTACATCGCATTACATTTTTCCAAACATTCTGTCAAAACATTATTATTATGCACCAAAGAGCATGGACACGAAAAGACTTTGGTTCCCTCAGAATCAGAATCAGAATCACAAGTTCCCTCTATTAGTAAAATCCCTCTATTTTAACAAGTTCATTGCTGGAATTTTTAATTAAGGTGCTGCTATACATACACGTCACGTCACGTCACGTCACGTCACGTCACGGCACGGCCCGACTCGAATGCTCTCAGGACCATACACGGCCGAATCGGCCGAATTGGTACGCGACGCGACGTGTATGTAGGCCTATAGCTTACACCGACGAACTCTCGGCCATTCGGCTCTTAAAAACTAGAAAATGCGAATCGATGCGAATATGTAGAGCACCCCCTCCGGCATCGCCGAATTGGCCATAAGTGTACGCGACGTGACACGACGTGACGTGACGTGACGTGACGTGACGTGTATGTATAGCAGCACTTTACGCTTTTCACTTGTGCAGTTAAAACATCCATATTCAATTCTTTGTTTGAAATTCATTGTTGGTGATGGTGATTTTATATTTTGATTAGGATTTGAATCCATATTCAAACTTCAGCCCTAACTTGTACTGATCAATTTCGGCTTTAATATTTCATGCAAGATAAAAACGTATATTACTTTTTATTTAAAATAGAGAGTATTCTTTGTAATCCGTCACCTTACAATCTCAGACGCAATAATTTGTAGTTATTTTATCAAAACCCCACATCACATCCGCCGACTTTAGTTGGTCAGACCGGAGCTCCAGACAGCTGATTAGGACGGAGAGATGATTGGTCGGCTCGTCATCAGGCGCCACTGCTACCACTACAACCGCACCGAGGCGCCAATGCTGCCACTACCACCACACCAACACAGGGCAGTGTGTGTGTCTACTCATCCATCGGCTGACGCGGCAAATAATTCTTTGTTTGGCCAGTCAAAACACCTTTGTGAGACTGTCTACAGACTGGAGTGGATCGTGCACCGACTGCCCGGCACACGATCGTCTTGGGAGTTGAATCGATGACTATGACTGGCCTATTGAATAGTGTCTTGAATTGAATGTTGATATATAATTTACAACTACTTCATGAATGCAAAATTCACCTGTATTCAAGTAATCATATGGTGTTTATTTATTTACTTTATCTATGTTCTGTTTACTTAGTCACTCAGTTAAGACAAAACAACTATGTTAAATTTTGTCGAATAAAGCCAGATTTTCCTGGTTATTCTTTTGTATTCTTTTCCACAATTTATTCGACAAAATTTAACATAGTTGTTTTGTCTTAACTGAGTGACTAAGTAAACAGAACATAGATAAAGTAGCATTGATGAACAATTTGCTAGGAATATAAACTTAGCTTTACATCCAGCTTCTAATCACATTTCAATGGCTTCAAAATCATTATCATGCGTAATCAGGTACAATTGCAAACTTGATCTAAGAATTAAGGATCACTTTTTCAAAAACATTACAGTATTAGCACTTCCTGATTCATGTGTCGATTTTATAATTGGACATGATGTTTTGCAAGAGTATGATAAACTTGTAATACAATTTAATGGCTCTAAACCGTCACTTGAAATATGCAATCTCACCACGGCGAATGTTCCTGAAGCTAAGTTGTTCCAAAATTTATCGCCTGACTGTAAACCTATAGCGACAAAAAGTAGACGTTTTCCTATTAATGATAGAAAATTCATTGATGCGGAAATTCAACGTCTCTTAAAAGAAGGCATTATTGAAGAAAGTAGTTCTCCGTGGAGGGCTCAAATAGTTATTGTTAACAATGAAAACCACAAGAAACGTATGTGTATAGACTATTCCCAGACAATTAATAAGTATACTCTACTTGATGCATACCCTCTTCCCCGAATTGAAGATGTTGTAAACAAAGTTGCTCAGTATTCTGTTTTTAGCACAATTGATTTAAGCAGTGCTTATCACCAAATTCCAATCAGTAAAAAAGACAGGGTCTTTACTGCTTTTGAAGCGAATGGAAAGTTGTATCAATTTTGTCGTATTCCTTTTGGAGTTACTAATGGAGTATCATGTTTCCAAAGAGTCATAGACGGTATCATAACGACAGAGCGACTTCAGGGAACCTTTGCCTACTTGGACGATATTACCATTTGTGGTAAAACTAAGTCGGAACATGATAAGAATCTCCATGCGTTTTTAAAGTGTGTTGAAAAATACAACCTTACTATCAATCAATCTAAAAGTAAGTTTTCTCTCACTTCCATCAGCATTCTCGGATATACTATTTCTGATCATGTCATACGACCCGATCCGGAAAGGTTGAAATCTCTGGTCGAATTTCCAATCCCTAAGGATACCGCATCTCTGCGTCGGGCGTTAGGGATGTTTGCGCACTACTCTAGATGGATCCCCAATTTTTCAGAGAAGATACGACCTCTCGTTGACAGTAAACGTTTCCCTCTGGACAAAACTGCAATATCGGCTTTTGAAAATATTAAAACCCTGATTTCTAACTCTGCGATACAATCAATTGATGAAACTGAGACTTTTGTTGTTGAAACAGACGCATCTGATCATGCAATAGCCGCTACTCTCTCTCAATCTGGTCGTCCAGTTGCGTTCTTTTCCAGAACTTTGTCACCCACTGAACAACACCATTCGACTGTTGAACGTGAAGCATATGCTATAGTTGAATCACTTAGAAGATGGAAACATTTTTTAATGGGAAGGCACTTCAAACTAATCACGGATCAGCGTTCGGTCTCGTTTATGTTCGATAGTAAACATTCAAGTAGGATAAAAAACGACAAGATTTTAAGGTGGAGACTGGAACTCTCTAATTTTCACTTTGATATTGTTTACAGACCAGGCAAAAATAACACTGTTGCAGATGCGTTTTCACGAATCTGTGCAACATCACTAGGGTCCAATGTTCCTTCTCTCGGTGAACTACATGCAAGGATGTGTCATCCTGGTATTACTCGCATGTATCACTGGGTACGTTCTAAAAATCTGCCATTTTCGTTGAACGAAATTCGTGATGTCACAAACAACTGTCAAATATGTTGTGAAATAAAACCTAGATTCCTAAAATTTGAAGGTAAACTCATTAAAGCAACAACTCCTTTCGAAAGACTTAACATCGATTTTAAGGGTCCTATCCCGTCAACGACTAGAAATCGGTATTTTTTAACTGTGATTGATGAATTTTCAAGGTTTCCTTTTATTTTCCCATGCTCGGATTTGTCCTCAACCACTGTCATAAACAGTTTGAGGCAGTTGTTTTATTTATTTGGGACACCCAGTTACGTTCTCCAGATCGAGGTTTGCCATTTATGTCTGCAGATGTAAAAAATTTCCTCACAACTCACGGGGTAGCCTCAAGCAGAACGACTGCATACAACCCTCAAGGGAATGGCCAGACAGAAAGGAATAATGGAGTGATTTGGAAAACAATATTGCTAGCCCTGAAGTCTAGAGGTCTTCAAATAAATCAATGGGAATCTGTTGTGGGCGAGGCACTTCACTCAATACGTTCTCTTTTGTGCACGGCAACGAATGAAACACCTCATGAACACATGTTCAAACACCAAAGAAGGAGTTCTTGTGGCTCATCATTGCCTTCATGGCTGTCTCATCCAGGAACTGTGTTAATGAAGAGGCAAAACAATACTTCCAAGTATGATCCTGAAGTAGTATTTGACTATTGATGAAAATCCAACAAAACAGATTCCAAGATCTACGAGACAACCACATGAGTCTAATGATGTGGTTGATGTGACTATTGATCAAATTCAATCAACTTCAAGATCAACCAGACCTGAAAGAAAGAAGAAACTGCCTTCTTATTTTAAGGATTATGAAGTTCTTCCTTTGAGGCGGGAAAAATGATATATAATTTACAACTACTTCATGAATGCAAAATTCACCTGTATTCAAGTAATCATATGGTGTTTATTTATTTACTTTATCTATGTTCTGTTTACTTAGTCACTCAGTTAAGACAAAACAACTATGTTAAATTTTGTCGAATAAAGCCAGATTTTCCTGGTTATTCTTTTGTATTCTTTTCCACAAATGTAACATGTGATGTGGCCTAGTCCTTTCAAGACAATAGTAGAATTAATACGTCAGCTATGAAACGCGAGAGGGAGGGAAATTTAAGTTATCGTTCGCCATCGCCAGGCATGGCCCGCACGTAAACCAACGAGTGTTATTCGCAAGATCCCGCTAAGTATATATAATTGGCTGGAGCATTTTGGTTTTTTGTTAACGACATTATATCCTATTGGATGAATCATTTGGTTTGTTTATGTTTAGCCTATATCTTGCCCTAAAAGTTTATTGACTGTCCAACACTTAGATTTTAGAATTTTCGGATTGTTCGGAACTCCTCTTGTGTTTTCGTCTGCTTTCGAGGGGCTGGCCTGTTGCTGGCGAATGATAAGTATACAAATTTCCCTCCCTAGTTGTATTAATTCAAGTATAATAAAGTGGCCGTTCAGACCAAAATCTGGGAGTAGTTGGCTCTTGAACTTGTGACAAAAAAAATTCTGTTTCTACAAAGATCAATCAGAACTAGGGGTTATTTAAAGGAAAGGAGTGTTCTCATTAATAACGACGAAAATACATAGGGTTCTCACTCATTCTCACGATTCCCCTTGGTAATAAAATAAACATAGGCCTACAGGACAAGGCAGGTCATCGCGTAATAGTATCATCCATAACTATGGGCTGACACTTGATCAACCATGCAAATTCCATTTTATCACTTTTCGTCAACATATTTTAAGACGTTAGCCTCTTAAGAACATCAAGATGTAAAATGTAGGCAATTAGACAAGCCATCAATTTCGCTAATTTATGAAAGCGCGACATATTTAGTGATCGTAAATAATTTATCAGATTGATCATAAATCAATAATTGGGTTTCAGTTATAGTTCTAAAATGTGTTTGAAAATATAAATAGGAATAAAGTTTTTATATCTATCACAATGAGACATTTTGTATGGTGTCCGAAAGAAATTATAGTTAATTGCAGACGTTTACAGTAATTTTGCCAAATAATGATTACAAAACAAATCTTTGCATGGATATATTTATTTTGTTATGAAATTTTAAACCTTAAACAAGATGGAAGTACAGTATCTCTATTTACTTTTTTGAAGACTATCTCAAATACCAAGCTGCTATGGCAGTAGAATTATGAATTATTAATTAAAATTAAGACAAGTACATTTTGTATATAAAAATGGAAAATTGAAAATGAATTAAATGGTCTAACAGCAGTATATAAATGAATCCGTTCTCATCACAGTTCTCATCTTATATAAAATCAATTTTGCAGTTTAATAGCTCAATTACGAAAAATACAAATTAATGTTTTGATTTTGATTTTGAAGACATATACTATCACTGATTTTTAAAACTAATTTCAAACATTACACATTCATACTGCAAACTCTACAGCATTACACTGTAACTTATTACTATATCTGAAGGGCAGAAAAAAGAAAGAACCTTGACATTAGGCCTACTCCTCCTATGGCTTCGCTGTCCCATTTTACCATAAAAAATTTTCCCTCCAGATAACCTCCCGATGTATTGTCCCCCCCCCCGCCGCCCCCCCCCCACGATCGATACGGCGGATACGGATGCGGCTGACACGAAGGCGGAGGCGGTAGGTCCGATCAGCTGATTCTGAGAGTTCCGTCTGCAGCTGACGGCTTTGACACCGTAAACAAATTTCGCCGCAGACTCCAGCAGTGGATTCGTTTTGTGGGAGCCTATTATGCCGAAGATATCGAATGTGGGAGATGACAACGATGGGTAGAGAAGAAAAGATTGCTATTAATTGGATGGAGGGTGAAGGCGTAACATTTTATCGATTTACTAGAGTGATTTTTTTACAGTAATAGTATTTCTTTATATTCTTATCGAGGGTTGTGGATCAGTAAGAAACACATTTAATTAGCTCATGAACAGAAAACAAAATATTCCCAAAAATTCAATTTATTGGATTTTTGCGAAGTTTTTAATGATGAAGACGCCTAAAAACCATTTTGATTTCTAGGCCTATGCGCTTAGACAATAAGGTAAACATATTTATATAGAATTGGTGATACCTAATTTTTCTTTATTTTTCCTGATTTTAAAATGTTAAGTAGAAATATTCCTCTATTTCAAAATGGTTTCCTTTTGCAAAAGGAAATAGCATTTTAAATATTTTAGTAATAATATTACATTGCACTTAAAACTGAAACTTAAGCTCTTTCTTCATAATCTTATTGGGAAGAACTTTTAGCTAAAATTGTAAATTAATTAATTTTGTTGGAGAATCCGGGCTATTGGATGACCTCAATTAAAATGACATGCCTCGTAAGTTTTTGGTTCCAGAGAATTATGTTTTTGTGCACCGGTGAAGATCTTAAACTTTTTATAGTTGTTTTGCAACTCCCTGAGTTTTGTTTTATTCCTTTGCGTTTGGTGCTCTTATTTCTGTTTCATCAACTTATTGTATATTCTATATCTTAATGACAATCATGATCATGATAGCAATCATGATTTTTATAATAAGTTTTCAAGTTTTCCTCAGTCCGTGCGCAACGTAGGAAAAATCTAAGCACACCATTAGAAAAACACCTGTTGTAGAAAAAGCGCTCCTGAAAGTAGATGTGCACAATCCCACTGTATATAATTTACTATGGTTTTTGAGAAGTGTAAAAACATGAATTAGAAACTATAACAGTTAACATGGGTTTTATGACTTGCTGCAATGTGTTATTCACGGAATAACAACAAAACGTAAACAAATGCAGTCGCACATGTTTTATTGAAGTGACTAAAACTGAACAGAAATGTTTTCTGGTAAAATTTCGTCCAGTAGCCAGTCTCTAGTTTTAATTAATTAGCATAATTTTTTAGAATAGTTTATAGCTTTCTGTTCTCTTGAATGTTTACAGTTCATTTCAACGATGCCTTCTTGTGATTACTGTTAAGTGACTAATAACCCTCGATTACCCCCTTTGCTTGTGCCCTATAGAGGGGCACTTTCATACTTAAGGACACTCGCGTAAGAATCTTTCATTTACCTTAATTTATGCAAACCATCGCTCTCCTGACGCAAAGCGGCACAAGAGATTGGCAAAAACCCCACTCTTATATATCACTCGGTAACACTCAATCAAAATACGTCAGCTTTCTTCCAAGAGGATCTACCACAGAGCACGCAGGGCCGGCACCAGGATTTTTGGGTCCCTGTGCAATCAACAGCCCCGGGCCCTAAGACCTGGTGACCTTTTTCTTCTTTTTTTTACTTCTTTTGCTTGTTTTTGGTCCCCTTTTCAGCCGTTTCGCGCCCTTTTTACGGTGTTTCCGGGCCCCCTCAGACCTCGGGCCCCTATGCATTTGCCCCCCCCCCCCTGTCCCCCCTGTTGCCGGCCCTGCAGAGCAGATCTTTTCTCCAAAGACTCGTATTCCGCCTTCCACACCTTGTTTGTTCATATTGTTTCCAGCCCCGACACTCAAGTGGCTAGTGGCTACGGATCTTGAGCAAAAAGCGGCCAACAGCGGGCAGCGCCGGGGTAATGGGGGTCGGGTGGAGGTTGGGAGGAGGCGGTTGTTAGCAGCAGTGACTCAGCGCCGCTGCTGGCGCCGTCTGGGGTCTGGGGCTGACTTCACCGACGACGACGCGACACTAGTCACTAGTCACAACCCAGGAGTCAGAGGTTACATAATCACAGAGGAGAATCAAACAGAGGTATCTTCTAATGTTGCGCTCAGCTGGTGTCGAGCGCTGGTGTCGAGGACTTATAAAAAAATAGTTCATCATTAACGCCGCGAGAGAGCAGCACTGTCGCTGTCCTCTCCTAATTTAACTTAACTGTAACTAGTAACTGGATGTAACTAGTAACTAGTAACTTAACTGTGGCTGGATTTAACTGTAACTAGCAAGCACTTGGGGGCAACAGAAGACCCATTTAAAAGCGACCTCTGTTAGATTCTTCTCTTCTCTGTGACATAATCCAAGACCACTGGACCACATAGTACAAGTAGAAGGAGCACATGAGGTGCGGCGTGAAGTCAGAAATTTGCTTCTAGTCCCTATACATAAAAAAACAAACTACGTAAAAAATTACAAATTTGGTATCAAATTAAAGGTCTGAATCTCAGAATTACAGATAAGGAGTTGCTCAAGGTTTGTTTTGTTCGTGTGTGTAAGTTGACGCACTTAGAGCGATATTCAATTAAATTTGACGAATCTTTTATGTAATAGTCGATAGAATCTGCTTAGTCGATAGAAGGTAAACGCTTATTAACCTTTTTAATAAGAGATTTGCTTAGTCGGTGACATAATTCAGTTATCTTTTTAAAATTATTATGTAAGTAATCCTTACATAGAAAATGGTGCTGTGATTTTTACTTTCTCCCCCCTATTCATAGTATATGGAGAAAGTATTGTTTTCGTCAAAATTTTCGAATTTGAGTTGTTAGTGGATATATTTGTTTTAGTGCTCCCTGAATCCAAAAAAGTGGTTTTCGGCGTGGTGTCTGTCTGTCTGTCCGTGTGTGTGTGGATGTATGTATGTGTGGATGTAAACAAAGCTAGAGACGACACCAGTGGTGCGATTTTCATGAAATTTGGCATATAAATACAAACCGGGGTATCTCCAGGCGTATTTTTCATTTTTTTGAATTTTTGATTTTTAAGGGTATTTACCCCATAAAAACCCATAAAAAATGACAAAAATCCAAATTTCTCAAGAACGGCTCTAACGATTTTGATAAAAATTTCATGGTTTTTAGTGTTAAATATGACAAACAAAATGACACCACCCGTATGTCTGTAAAAATTCAGGTTCAGAAGATATGGGGGTTTAAATGTTAAAAAATTCATGTTTTTCAAATTTCACAAAATCTGCAACTTCCAAAGATAAATATACTTGCAACCATTAAATTTGACTTAAAAAACTAAATAATCCGGTATTTTGAAACATTAGTTTACATCAACTGGTTGCGGAGATAATTGATATTTTAGTTCGGCGGTAAACACAGTAACCTACGTTGTCCAATGTTATTCTTATGGCAAATATAAAAAAAACCGATATCTTCGTTATTTACTAACCGAATTTGATATAATTTGGTATGCATTTGTGTGATGATTAGTTGTTAATTTATTTTACTTCACTAAATAAGTTTTCTGGTTTTAAATGACTTTAAGGGAGAAAGTATGTGTCAGTTTCCTGATACCATTTATTAAATATGTAGCATGGTACCTGAAGGGGTTGACATTCAAATCCAAATTTGCCTTGTAGTGGTCGCCTGTATTTTAAGAAATTGAACTTCTTAATTAAAATTCGATGAATAGTACTTTTCTTTTTAAGACGAATTGTTCTACTTTAATTCCGAATTTTTACATCTTTAATGTTTTAAGTTAATTTTTTTTCTAGGGTATTCGCGAAAATAAACCTAATAAAATAGGTTTTAATAATAACCAAGTAGGTGTCTTAAATAACCTAGTAAAATAGGTTAAACCTTTTCAAAACATGGTACATTATAATGACGCAATTTTTGAGTTGCGTCATTTTAGCTTGTATGCAATCATCAGTAGTAACGTTTACAGTTATTAAGATATACTAAGCCTCAAAAGATGAAAATTTCTGAAACTTTGAAAAAGTACAACGTAGAAACTTGATGCTTCGCACAAGAATATTCGTATTTTCCTATTAATCACCATGCATGTACCAAAAAATTGAATTTGGAACCTCAGTTTAAAAAACTTTTTTGGATATTATCAAAAGTACGTAAAATAAACCTTTATTCATTATCACAAGTGGCTGCAATTATAGCGCGTAACACAAAGTTTATTTATCTATACGAAATGCATAAACATTTAATTCTAAAAGCAAATAAATATTTATAAGCTTTTTCATACATGCTTAATAATGTTAAGACAAATAACAATGTTACTTAATAACAACTCGGTAACAAAAATAAATTAAAATCAATTTTTTTTAACAATATACGACAATATTGTTGGTTTTGCTTACAATATTGTTTATATCATTTTAAGGCTCAAGTTACGAAAACTATTGCGTTTCTCATTTAATTTAGGACCAATTCAAATTCCTTTCAAATTCTTCACAGTCTCAACTATTCATCAAAAATCTTAGATTTATAGCACAGTTAGCAAAAAAAAAAATATTGAAAGATTTCAGCCTAAGTTAATACAAATTTATTAGGAGCCTATCAACAATATCTATATTTTTGCGATTTTTAAAGAATAAAATTAAAAGTGATACAGTTCTGTTAAGTTGAAGTTTGTTTTAATATTATGACTAAATATTCAGATTGTAAACATATTTTTATATTCCTTAAATCTCTAAACCATATTTAATTATCTTAGACGGATTTCCGCGTGAAGAGGTGAAAGCAAGGTCGACCAAGCAGTCTGTTGATATGAGTTTGCAGGTGACAAAAACTTGTATTAATCTTGGCTGTAGAAATAGCCGACTGGTCTTATGGACACCAATTCGATTCCAAGGTTATACTGGTTAAGAAAGATTTACAAATGTAGTAATGGTGATGTTTATCATTAAACGAGATATATGCCAACCTAATCATACATCTGTTTGATTGCAATTTAAAATATTGAGTTTCCCATTAAAAAATTAAATGAGTAAACTTGTTTTAGATTAACATATAAGGGAAGTAGTTGTAGTACACAATAGTTATTTATTCGTTACGGAATAGTTTTCACGTAAATCTGTCCACGTTGTTGAGGTGAAAATGCAATTACCGATGTTAACGTTTCGTCCAAGTAATCATGTGGTAAATTTTACTAGTTTCGAACGTTAGTTACAATAGAAGTGCATGGGATGTCCGTGATGTCATATTTGTTGTAGGTTTATTAGTTCCGTAATTTTGTTACTTGTAATAACAGCATTCATTTAAAATAAAAACATGATTTTTTATAAAAAATGTAGAGTAAAATTGCTTTTTATTTTGTGGAGAATCGTCAGCATTGTGGTAAATATTGGTCAGTACTTTTAGCTATTGACAGCTAGGAGTGATTGACAAATTTTAGAGTTTTATAGCTCTAAAATAATTGTTCGATTTATAAAACTATTTCTCAGGGTGCGTAAAAGATTTTTAAGGTCAAGTGGAAAAGTCTACGAAGAGCCTGTGAACAACACGCATAATTCGGTAATTTGTTGAATTAAATTTTAAAGATCTGCTCAAATAAAACTCAAATTTATCACAAAATTACAGCTGTTGATTTATTTTTGTTACAAAAACACTACTACAAACTACATGTAGCATTAGGCTTTAATAATCGCCCGTTGCAATTTAACGATGGTACAGAATTTACCTTCTCATAAAATATTTATACATCCCACAATTCGTAGCTATTTAACTTTCCGAAGTGTGCATGGGTTGGGTGTTGCATCGAACTTCATGTGTTTATAAATTACTTGCTTAAAAAATATGTACATTATTATAAGTAACGTACATTGAATTGAAGAAACGCCTGATGTGTTTACAATACTAAGCGAATGTGCCTCTTCCAGGGTAGATCCCGAATGTAAGGGAAGAGACCGTACGTACCTCAGAAAGTAGTACCTAATTTAGCTTTATAGTTACTTTGCAAATTTGAAAAAAAATCTCCAACAAAAGCTTCTGTCAGTTACAAAACCTTATAAAGCCAAAACAACCAAGCAGTCTCCTAAGTTTTCAACACCTCTAGTAGGCCTATACAATATTCCCTATTCAAGTGAACGATTTATAATATTATTTTCTCCCTCATAGTACTAAGGACAAAAAAATGGTAATTTGATATAACGGGTAAATAAGCACTGTTAAGCACATGCAACCCCTTCTATTTCGTTTCTCCGGGGTCTCTACCCCCGGGCACCCCGCTGAGGGAACGAGTCAAAACCAGCCCTTTAGCCCTTGTATCACCCCCAGGCTCTGATTTAACGGCTCGCCATTTTGACTAACACCCTTTTCAAACCCCTTCCAAGGCTTATTGAACATTTTGATTCATCTTTGTATAGCACGCAATATGGTTGATTTGATTTAGTTATTTTTAACTCATGGTATTTTCTTAAAATATACGTCCATGCAAACCGATTATACAGTTTATATTGTTGACGGTCAACTTAATATCTAATTTTATAAAAATAAAGATATTTAAACTCGGCTTCCCAAAATGCGATGCAATGTCATATCTCAAAGGAGAAATTTCACAATCTCCGGATGATGAAAATAGAAATACCCCCGTTGCAGCAGATCTGCATACTCAGCGAATTTCAAATGCAAAATAACCATTTTTCAATCCAACATAGCGAGATTTTACATGTTTTTGAAAGCTCCATAAGAATAACATGGGGAATGAGTATGCAGGTTTGCTGCTACGGGTATATTAAAAATGGGTGGTTTTAATTCAATATTTAGTAGATCTGAACTATAAGAAGCCATTTACCAAGTTTTATTAAGATATGTTGAGAAATAAGCGAGATATAGAATTTTACTTATTCCCCATAAGGTTAACATTGGGACAACGTACTGTGTTTACCACTTTCAATGTCTCGGTAACCAATGGACATAGAGCAGTGATTCAAGATACTAAATTGTTTGTTTTTTGAGCTGAAGTCAATGGTGCTAACAAAAATTGGGTTATTTTTATTTTTCTATGTAAAAAACTAAAAAAACCCATTTTTGGGGGTTTACCCCCCTTTACCCCCCCCTTCCGGTAGTCCGATCGGGCTGGTTTTCGAACTCGTCCGAATAATTACTACTTTACATGGCTGTACCAAATTTCATTCAGATTGGGCCATTTTTACGGCCGCTATTGTGCTTAAAGACACACACACACACACACACACACACACACACACACACACACACACACACACACACACACACACACACACACACACACACACACACACATATATATATATATATATATATATATATATATATATATATGTGTATGAAAATGAACGAATAGTGTTTTTTGCTTCTGGGGGCCCCAAAACTAAAAGTTATCATAGTCTCGGGCTTAGGTCTTATTATGAGTACTACGGTAACAGCTTCTTCCCTATAGGGGAAATTCGCTAAAATCGATTTTGCAGGAAATATTATGAAAATGATTATAAAAATCAAGAGCATCGATAATTAAACCCAAAAAAGTTTACCTGTTGGTAGGATTGGATAATTTGATAACCAAAGTATAATCATTACCATGGGGATCGTACAGTTTGTAATATGCGAAGAGAGTTTTTCTCAGTGCATATTTACATAAAGGTTATCTTCTGCCACTGTAGAAAAAAATAACTTTTTATATATATGTTTGGAGTCTCGATCCTAAGATTTTTACGAGAACTAATGCTGTTGTTCAACAGCAATTATTATGAGCAAATTATGTTCAATAGCAAATGCTTTGTTGTTATCATCAGCAGAAAGGAAGATATCACCTTCAGATACGTTAAAGATAGTTGTGCTAGGTTTTAGGTGTAATTCACGAGCAAAAAAAAAAGAAAATCGGACCGAGCACGGACCCTTGTGGAACCACATCACTGGGAAAACAATTTCACTCCATTGTAGATAAAATGTATGCGTTGACGTCCAAACATAATACAACAACTTGCACTCTGCCTTCCAAACGTATTGAATGAGGAGACCCGCCCAACTAACAGCATTGACCCTAATTATGATGTGTTGCAATGTTTACAAGAAAGTTTGTAATTTACTATGTCACATGCCTTGCTCATAAACAAATACCCCATAAACTTGATAATGGTCATCCAAAGATCTTGAATCATTTAATATAAAACTAAACTTAGTATGTTGTATGGGATTCTTTCCTAAATCCAATTTGTTTACGATGGGTCCTCCATGACCACTTAAACAATAATTCACATGATTCAAAAACAAAGTTTCTGCTTGTAAGAATTTATAGGCTTGTACACATTATAGACCCATATAATGTGGCAAACAAAAAACATTATTTGTTGTTTTAAAATTAATGTTTACTGAGTGATGTGTACTGTGTATTGATGTATACTGTGTTGTATATTATGTATACAGCCATATAATAGACTCTTATTGTTATTACTACTTTTGTTATCGTCACTTTGCATGGTGGTCTACTTGTCACACTAAGCTGTTACTGTTATTCTCTGTCTCAATGCCAATATTTTTAAAAAGCCAATTGCAACCTCATCAATGTAATGAAAACTCGAATGGTGTATCCGTTATAATGCATAAATAACTTAATAAATAAATAAAATGCAGCAAAATATAAAAAAATACGTGAATAATTTTAGTATATTTAATTTTGTATCTACAATCTTCCTACCAATGTGGGTTGCCTAATACAAAGAATATAACAATACATTGAAATTTAGTAGTATAAATGTTTTTTTTTTCAAGATAATCAGTGAATGGTTCACTGAAGCCACTGCAATAAAATATATTTTGTTGTAATATAATTGATATTTTATCCAAAAGTCCATCATAAATGTTGTTAATGTTCCACGTGAGCCAATTTATAAATCAATAATTTCAAAATTGTCAATCTTATATTTTTCTTTGTAAAAACTAATTGAATTGGGATATATTTGATTTTTTCCCAATTAATTTCTTCTGTCTGCTGTCTGATTAGGCAATCAGGCAACATGAGGATATTTATATTCAGACTATCACAATATTTCGCAGAAACTTAATTACGAAGATAAAAAAATTCGAAATTGAGCGTTCTAGATATAAATACGGACAAAATCTATGTCAATGGCTATAGTTAAATCAATAAAATCCCCTCCGATTATACTGTATAGAGCATGTTGCAGAGCCTGTAAGCCGTCCTGTAGGCCACAAGGGAAAGGCAGACATTTTATAGTTCGAATCAAATAATAAGGCCCTTGCCGTCCGTAAGACTAATGTTAATTTTAGCATTAGTCTTACGGACGGACTGGGCCTTGTTATCTAAAGCGGCCTATACATGTCGAGAGCCCGGTCGACATCATTACGTCGAGCCCTGCTGTCAATCAAAGGTTCGTTGTTTACATTGTTGTCAAGTTACTTACCCTGTATAATAGTGTCTACTGGCATACATTTTTGTAGATTATATATTGTCAACGAGACAATAATTTTGACACATCAAGGTAGTTTATGTGGAAAACTATGTTAAAAAATATAATATAGTTTTCATGGCTTGGTTTAGACTTTTATCTCTACTAGTTATTTTTGAAATTTTTATTTTTACAAATTACCATAAATTAATAGTAATTTGTAGCATTAAAACTTTAAAAATCCTGTGGATTCCCCATGACACAATATTATGTATTTTTTGTATTTTGTATTTTGTGTCTTTCTACGACAGTGGCATTTCTTAACGTTTTGATCGGGAACGGTCCAAACCCGGGTCTTGTTACTATCTTGTCGGTATCTTTTGTTAGATAGCATCATTAATTCATAGCCCAATGACAAATGGCAACTGGACCCAGTTTCGATCCTGTCAGGAATCGAACCGGCGACACATGTAGGTTATCAGGTATAACCGGCGATCACCTCAGGTTATCAGGTCAGCGCTTTTTTATCAGTTTTTTATGCAATAGCCTAGCGATTGTATCGGCTGTGTTAGCGCCTTACTTGGTGTTGCTGATGAGTAGTGCAATAGTGGGGCTTCTGGGCCAAAACGCATTAATCAAAAGTGACAGCTACATCCGGTCTGGTGACGTCAGAGGCTGTGACGTAGCTGTGACGTGTATGGTGGGCATTTAAAGTTTAAATGCCCGGCTGTGCTGGGTATTTAAACTTTAAATGTCCGGAAATGGGTCAAGGTCAGGTGAGGATGTTTTTAAAAAGATCTTGCATTTTCGGAAGATCTGAAAATGCAAGATATTTTTTTTATTTTACATTAAGGTTGAAAAGTTTGCTCCCAAATTTGAAAAGTAAGTTGTTGTCGGTGGTGAAATTTCTTGCTTATTTTCATTCTTTTTGTTGTTGTTGTAAGTTGGCAAAAATACATTCTTTTCGTTTTGATTGTTTGTTGCATAAAGTTCCAAAGATAAACCGAACCCAGTGGTTATAAGTTGTTTTAGTTCTTCACTAAAAATTTCCAAATCCTTGTAGGTTGTAAGATTGATAGTGTTGTAGTGAATCCCGCGAATGTTGAGAGACATGACTAGAGTTGTTTACTCGAGGAGAGGTGTAGCAGGAATGACTATTGCAAAGCCGGTGCTGCGGGTACCTCCGATAGTAGTGGGGCTAGTGGTGGGGGTAGTGGTGGGGATAAAAATTGTAGACGCTTGTTTAATCACTTTGCATTTAATCGTTGCCACAATAGACCGAGTCGATGTTGCAATTCTTCTAGTTTATCCAACCGGTTCTTTTGATATGTTTTGCAACCACATTTACAGTAGCAGAAAGAATTACATTTTGTACAAGCTTTTCCGTCAACTTGATCTTCAGGTATTTTAAAACATTTCTCTTTGCAACAATAAGATAAAAGTGGTACATTATTTCTTTTGGATGACATGTTGGTTGTAGCTTGTCTTAAACAGAACTGAGCCTCTCAACGTTAAGGTTTCGTATTTATATAAAGTATTCGAATAAAACTATCGAATAAAACTATCGATCAAAATAATCGAATAATACCATCGATTAAAAGTTCAAGGTCATCCGTTTGAGTTTTTAAAAAAAATACAACATATCAGTATATAAAAACATATACTGATATGTTGTTTTTTATCTTTTTATTTAAAACATTTTTTTTACAATATTTACAATGTTATTTTTGTGCGATGTGCAGAGTAAGTTCCGTAGAGTTGTTTCCGCTCATTCCGTGTGACACCAAATATAATGATCCTGGCTGAATTTCCCGCAGATCTTCATTTTGCAGCAACTGGACGAATCGTTTTGGAAGATATACTTGAAACTTTGGTTCATCACCTGGTGTATATGGTGCATCGGATAAAGATGCGACGACTGCGTCTCCATGCGTTGTATCAACTTTTTTCATTTCATGAACAATATAATGTTTCTGTTCTTTTAATTCTGAACATTTCTTGATAATTAGAGTATTTGATTTTGAATGTAAGTTGAATTGTTCAACTAAACATTGGAGAAACTGTTGTGATGCCATGTTCTTCACTGGAGATGTTGTCTGTTCGGAGTATGGAGTTGGAGTGATACTCGGGGTGTGTTGCTTCCTCGTATTTATAACCTTCGTAACCCCCACCACATTCTTCTTTTCTTGTAAGTAAGCAGCCAAGTGATATGCGTTTTGTAATGCGCATTGAGATTGGTTGTGTTTCGGATCTATTGTAGAAACACAAATATTTCTAACATCACAATGAAAGGTTTTGTCCATTTTTATGCTTAAAACTTCTTTGTTTGTGTACTGTTGTATCCAACTTCTTTTTTCCAATCCTCTGGTGTATATGTGCGTAAATTGTTTACAGAAATGAAACATAATTTTGTGTACATTGTTGTACGGTAGAAAACCTTCAAACCAATGTATATGATGAAAATTGTTTGTTAACCATCTGTTTGTTATTTTAGCTTTTGACTTTAGTGCATGGATAGAACACGGTGCTTCAAATAAAAACGGGTATGCTACTTGTGTGAGCAAATCTAAAATCACCAATTCTTTTATAATAAATCTATCATCGTTTCCGCGAAATGCTTGAAATTCAATTACACAAGGTTTTGCTGCCATTTCTTCATCCAGTCCGCTCATCACGATGTCTGGTGATTAACTGTTTTCCACACCACGGTAGGTTAGATATATAAACCAGGCCGTACAGTTGTAGGCGCGTTGGTGTATGTTTAACGTGGGCACCGTCCCCAGTAGGCCTACCCCACGGTTTATTCTTTTGTTAAACTACATTGTAGTTTTTTTTAAACTACCAAAGTTTCTTCTTCTGTATTGTTGTTGTTGGTTTCTTCTTCTGTATTGTTGTTGTTGGTTTCTTCTTCTGTAGCTTCCGTTGCGATTTCAGTAAAAGGTTCAAAGTTTCTCAACTGCCTCCACATTTCCACTTCGTGAGGTATTCTATTAAAAATGGATGTATCTATTGGTCCGTATTGTAAAGTGCTGTCAGGTTGTTTTTCGCATGCATCTACCAGATATTCCTTAATAACAGAGCTTGAAAATACCAATTGTTTCATATACCTAGTGATAGGTGATGTTGCATAGTTTAAAATGTAGAATTCTTCACGTGTTAGTAGAATTTTATTTTCAAATTGTGTCGAGTCTCTAATTCTTACTTGTTGTTGGCCACGATGTTTAATAATGTCAATTTCATTGTCACAATCCAAAAGTCGAATGTTAGTTTTTCTTCCAAAGAAACTGTTGGCTAAATAACATTCAATAAGATGTAGATGTTTTAAAAAGGAATCCCAGGCATTTTCTGAAAATAAAACCATCTTTGTACCATGGCTTAGTATTACTGCGGGAGAGTAGTCTAATGATTTTACCAATCCTATCGACACACTTTTACTCATGCAAGATGAAATAGGATAAAAGATGCGAAGGAAAACTTCAGTTAAAATGTTCGGTGGAATATTTTCTTCAAGTTTTCTTTTCTTTCTTACGTTTGTTTTATTATTTTCCAACTTTTTATTTTGTTTTCCAAACTTTAAAAACTCATCAATTTCTTTTACAACATTTTCTTCAAAATGTTTATCATCATCATTTTCCAATAAAGGTGTTGTTTCGGAAACGCCTTGTACAACTGATAAAGAACTCATTTTGTTTATAATGCTGTAGACGATGTTACCCATACAACTGTAGACAGTCAACTAAACAATTTGCGTTCCCGCTCCTGCTTTTATAGCCGAGTGGTGGGGGGTATTTTTTTTCTTTTCATTTTACAACACTGCTTTTACAATACCGGTTAAAGGTGTATATGTAACAATTTTATCATGTAAAATTAAACAATAAGCAGATGTATCTTTAGGTACATTTTGTTCAAATTCCATTTCTATTTTTATATCTACACTGGAAGATTTTACAGATTCATTTTGTTTGGAACAATCAACTACAACAATCGGATAGTTAGATTTAAATTGGTTTGGCGTTAATAAAGGTGTGTTTGTTTTTCCATAATATGAATTTTGGAATCTTGCATACATATCGTACAAAACACTAAACCTGTCTTTTGTAAAGTTTATGTTGAAGTTGTCGTATGGAAAGAATTGCGAGTTTAGAAACACCTTAAAATTTGTAAGTTTGCAATGATCAAATTCACCAGCATGTTTAGTTATTTCATTTCTTCTTTTTGTTTGTAATCCAAATATTACATATCTTGCCTTTTCCAAATGAGTAGAAGTTTTTACAGTCCATGTATGACGTTGTGTTTCCGGTAAAACCGGATATTCATGAAACTCCCAACTTCTAAATGGTATTACGATATCACGATCTGATTTTAAAGTTCTCAATAATGAAATTCTATTCTGATCGTTTAACCGTACATGCGGTACTCTCCAAACAATCTTGTCTAATTGCATTTTCCATTCTAAAGTAGCTTCCGTTGTTCCATCAGTTGCTTGAATAATATCTTTGTCGTTTGATGATCTTAACAAAACTAATTCTTGTTTTACGTTTATTATTATTTTTCGGTAATCTTCGGCAAAGCCTAAAAGTAATCTTAAAGGAATGTAAAAGTCAAAATTGCCTGAAGTGTTTGGAGTGATTGTACTGGAATCGGGTGCTACCCATCCTGCGGCGGCCAGCATATTTTTTTCACTCGGTGTTAAAGATGCTAATCCTTTTAATGTACTTGTAATTCCCACCTTTTTTGTTGAATCTACTGTAACTCCGGAAATTTCATGTCTTATTTCATCAAACAAATATGCCATGGGGTTATTTATGAACGGAACAGTACTTGCAGTGGTTCCATCCCTTTTTGTTACTCTTCCTTCGATATATAAATAACTTTCACATGGAAGTGTATAAATATCTTGTTGTTGTATGGGAATTCTAATTTCATCATTATTGTTTAATTTTGACGAAGCGTAAGGGTTGTGCGTATGATATTCCTTTTCCCATAAGGTTTCGTCGAATGTCGGACCCTGCGCTATATCCAATATTTCCATTATTAATAAGTTTTAATCCAATTTCTTCTAGAAAACGAATGTTATCACTTGTTAATCCTTCTATAGCTGACGTGCTACTGACTTGTTTACCAGTCAGCTCTTTCTTTTTAAATGATAACCCCATTGTTATACGGTTGATTTTATATGTATTCGTATAGTTATAGGTTCGTCTCTAAAATCAATATGATTTCCGTCTTGATCTAGTATGTTCACCACAATGTCTGAAATAAAACTGGTGTTTAATGGTAGGTACACCAAGTTTTGTGGCTTTTCCAAAATTTTAAAACCCGGAGCGACTGTTGGATAGAATGTGTGCAATATATGAGTATTTTCACCATCTCTATAAGAACCATGTATAATATTACATGTAACATCTATACTGTTAACTTTCATTATTGTCACAGTTCTAGTACCTGAATGGTTAATATTAGGTTCTAAAATTTTTGTTGTTTTAGGAAATCCTAATAAACTACCAATTGAATGTTCTTTGCTAAAATCTATATAATATTTAGATTTAATTTCAGCTTTCATAGTATTGTTATTTCCTTTTATTGTTATATTATCTTTTCCCATATGATTTTGTATCGCTTCATTTATATCATCAATTTCATATGCTCCAGTGGGTAAACTAAATACTTGTATATCTGAATATTTGTTTGTATTTTTATCTTTTGTTTTGTAATAATGTATTTTGTCATTAACATTTTCAGTAACGTTGGGAATAGAATTATAAGTTGTTATATCTAATAATGCGGCTTCCCATAATTTATCTTTTTCCAAACGTAACGCAGGGAAAAGAACACTTCGCAAAGTAGATGAAGTTCCAGTTAATGATACTGTATAGGAAGACATCTTAAAGTTGACTAACGCTTTTTGTTAAAAAATCTAAACATAAATGTCCACAGATTACCGTATCATCAGGTTGCTCTCTTTTATAATTGTATAGTACATTTTTAGCTGTTTTAAAGTAATATTGTAGTTCTTTTGGTGGTGGGAGATTACCAAAACTATCAAAGTAGTAAATAGTTGATCCTAGTTTCTTATAACATACCCAATGAGTTCCTGATCCTTTACTATTATCTAAATTTACTATTCCGGTTTCATTTTTCCAAATTTTAACAGGTAATGCATCTTTCATAAATACTCCTCTAAAAAATGGAATTTTTAAACAAGAAACATAAGTAATTAATTCTTTATCTGTTAATTCTTTATTTGGAATTAATAATTGTTTTTTTCTGTTTAATACACACGATACGGTCTTAGGTATAATCCTCCTCCTTTTTTTATCATTGACCATATTGTTTGTTTCTTTTTATTTTTACCTGCGGTGGATCGTCGTTTTCTTCTTATATTTCCTCCACGTTTCTTTGCAGGTTTTCTCCTCCTTTTTCCACCTCCTTTCTTCTTTCCACCTCCAAACATCGTTTTACCCTTCATTGCTGCTGATACCGCTAAAGCTGCTGCTTTTTCACCGATACTAGCGTCACTGGATGTTACTCTTTGCCAAGCTTTTTCAGCAAGTGCTCTATCCGCTATTGATCTATTTTTAGTATCTGCAAACTTTGAATATGCTATATCGTGTTGTTTGCAGGCTTGATCAAGTTTATTTATTCCAAGATCTCCTCTAGCAAGTCTTTTTTTCAATTTTGTTCCTGGACCACAATATTGATAACCTCCTGGTAAATGTAGTTCTACAGGTAATAAATCGATAGCTTTGTTAACTATAGCTCCAACCGGCTTAGTAATAAGAGAAAGTGCTGTTGATGCTATTCCTCTTCCTCTCTTTATAACGTGTCGATTATGACTGATGCGTTGAACTTTCAACATGGTTTTTTATAGTGAAAGGAAATGCCAATACTTGTTTATTTTATAAATTCTTTATAATGAATGATGCACTTATCCTTTGACATTGTTTATTTATAATAAACATGTATTTTGTTTATGGGTAATAAACTTTTACCCAGTCTTTTGGTAGGATTGTATCCTTTTTATCAACATCAACTTGAGCAAATCTTAAATTTCCAGTTTTCATATTTAAAAAATATTTTTCTATAACATTTTTCTTAACCCAATGTAGTTTTTGATCAGCTTTTATGGGCTTTATCGTATTATAAACATCATATAACACTACACTTAAGAGTCTTATAATGTAATTTACATTAACAGCATCAACAATATCAATAGGGTCATCTAAGCTAGTCAATCGCAAGTTTTGACAATGAAAAAACTTTTTGTGTTTTTCTGTTCTTAAGCATCTTTCACGCCATTCTTTTACTCTAACTGCATCACTGTCATTTACTCCCATTCCAACATTAAATAGTGGTCTTTCTTTACAATCAAAGCCTTGTTGACCAAGTCTTGATGAAATTTCTTTTAATGCAGGAACTTGTCCAATTGTTGCTACATCAACATCATTCAACCCTTCTTTAACATTAGTAATTATTTTTGCATCCGCATCCCATTTGTTATTGTTTAATTTCATTATTTGACTTATTGTAGCTGCATCTGATTTTGCAGTTCCCTCCTTAACGTTAGTTAACACTTTATTTTTGCAATCAATTGACTTAATATCATGTGTAATACAATGATCTGTAACATATTGAAGGTTTACCGCATCTTTCATATCTTTAGGGTCTCCAATATCGTGTATTACAAAGTTGTAAAAGGAAAATTTATCTGTTTTTTCAGGTATGACTGAATGTAAATACTTTTTGGTAACTGAATCTTGATCATTAACAGGATCTGCTATATTGGCTATTCTAAGATCTTTTGCATCATATGCTTTATTATTACTTTTAGGATCATATCTTAAGGTTTGGTTTATGTACCACATTAAATATTCTTTATTTACCGAATCATTCTTATCTATTGGTTTTGGAAGATTTGCAATTCTATAAAAATTAGCGTTATACACTTCATTTTGAAGCTTTAAGCTAGGTAATGTTTCACTTTTTAAAGTTTTGAAAGTTACTGCATCATTATCATCTTTTGGATCATTTACAAACTTTAAACGTTTGTTACTTATATCATACTCTCCATCGGATGTTAGTGGTAAACCACCTCTTTTTCCATAAGATCCTGATTTGCTTCCAGTTTCGGAATACCGTCCAAACTTATCCACACTCATGGTTATACTGAATGTTTAATCGGTTATGCTTGTATTCTATATACTCATATTTTTATGCAATTACTCCTCGATTTCGCAATTCGCCGACCAAAGCTACCCATTCGTTTTCTAAACCGCTATGTCCGGCTTGTTTTGCTTCATATATCAACTTCATTCTATCAACCAATTTGTTTATATCGTTGTAGTATATTATATTAGTATCATACAAGTTTTTCAATAATCCTTTTCCTGATAAACTTGATTGATTTGTTTTTCTCCTTTTATGTAAAATATTTATTTCAGCAGAAGATAATGATTTTCTTTTTATGGGTGCCCTTCTTTTTGGTGGGAAAAGTTTAGCAATAATAGTTTTATATTTTTCTGATTTATTTCTATAAACATTGAAATTTTTAGAATAATTTTTCTTATGCGCATTTGTATCCTCCAATATTTGTTTAAAAATGTTTAAATCCTTTTTAGTATATTTATTAGGTTTCGGTTTAAAAATAAGTTCAAACAATCCTTTTGTACCTTTGTATTGTTTATTATTTATAATAATATTGTCATGTTCGTCTACATCAAGCTTGCTATCTCCAATCATTAGGCCATTTTCTTCTATTCTAGCACCAAAAGTATGATACTTTCGAGTTGGTTGTGCAGAATGTAACATTTTTAATACAAATTGTCTTGCAAGCGGCCCTTTATACGCAATATCCGAGCCCAATTTGCTCAAGTTGGATGGATTAATAGGCTCTTCTTCTTCTTGTTGTTCTTCGCTTGTAGAAAGACCTTCTTTTTCTGTTAAAACATCCGTTTCTTCACCTAGTTCGCTTTCTTCTTCAGTTGTTTCTCCTTGTTGCGTAAAACTTGTATCACCTTCATATTCTTCTTTTTGTTCAAATTTTGAAATGGGTAAAATAGCATCTCCGGAAAAATTAAATGTTGAAGGTGTAACATTTTGCCCCAATTGTTTTAATGGCTCAGTAATAGGTTTAAATGTTGATTCCAGAAATTTCTCTCTTTCACTTATTCCTAATCTTAACGCTCTGTTTTTATGTCTAATAGAATCACTAAGTGATTTTATTTCTTTTAATAGCTTTTCCTGATTAACCATGTTTACACCATGGAGACTTGGACGATAATGTTGTTAATTAATGTATTAAAACAAATTTATCAAAACCTATGCGGTAACGACCATCTGTTATAGCTTTATCTTTCATAATTACCAAAAATCCATATTTTTCCGCCCAAGCTTTTCCACAAAGCTCTTTGAATTTATCAAATGACATATCAGCATTTACATGATCGTTGTATATATGTTTTAGGTTTGTATCGTCTTGTTTGAATAAAACTAAAATATTTGCATTGTCTCTAATTAGTTGTTTTGGAATTTTGCTATATGTTTGTCCGATATATATGCTATCAATATTATTATGTCTTCCCATGGCAAAATAGTTTCTAATAGTATCATGATTTTCACTAGATACATCATCAAATACAAATACAGAATACGGCTTAGCCTGGTCTGGTTGCATAACACTGTCACTAGCATTAAATTTGTAATAGTTAACATCAGGCACATCAGTCAGGATCTTTTCCAACAATTGATACTTTGGTTGATGTAAGGACTTTGAAAAAATATATAGGTTATTAAATCGCAATCCTTTTGTGTTTGTAATTAAGTTAAACACAACGTTAGTTTTGCCACAGTTTGAAGGACCGCTTACTATACATCGTACAGTGTTTGGAAATAAACTGCCGTGTTTACCATTGTTGATTTTAACGTTATCTACAGTTAAATCATCAATGTTATTAATATTAAATTTATCTTTATGGTGAACAATCTCCATCTTATTCAAAGGCTGAAGAATAAATAAGTTGATTTATAACTAAATCAAATCTTTTATAGGTATCCACGAATCTTCAGTTTTGTCAAACCCCAACCAACGTACTTTAACTTGGTCTTTTTTCCTTTGCAACACCTTTTCAACAAGATAGACATCACCTACTGTTGGCTTTAACAATTCATGTCCGTAAAAACCGCCTCGTAACAAATTTCCTTTGTTATCTTTTAAAATATAAGTTTCCGGTACAGTAGGTTGTACTTTATACACTGTAAAAACTTCGTTTGTCCAATTGGGCAGGTATTTCTTAGTAAACACTCCTTTGTATTTACTAATTCGAACTTTATCATTTACATTAAATTTTCTTGGTTTTTTTTGTTCCGCTTTTGGCTGTGTATTCTTTTTAATTCGTTGTAAAACTAGTTTAGCGTTTTTCTTATTCACTTTGTTAGGTGCCATACCGATAGTTCTATGAAACTTGTTGTTGTAATCGCTTATTAATTTTGGTAAGATATCAACCCATACGTAAGAACCTCTTTTCGAAAACATTTTATACATTGCACCTTTTAAGGTTCTATTAAATCTTTCAATTATAGCTGCCTTTTTCTCAGAATTTGTAGAATAATGATTTATCTTATATTTTTTCATTAACAATGCAAAAGGTTTATTAAAAAATTCTTTCCCATCATCAGTTTGTAAATGTTTAATTTTATTTTTATCTCTTTTTATAGCTACTTCCATAGCTTTTGTTATGCTGTTACCGGTTTTGTCTTTTAATGGCAAAGCATCTGCAACTTTAGTAAAACAATTAATAATCGTAAGTATGTATCTAAATCCTTTATTTATTTTACTATGCGGTTGCATTTCAATTAAATCTGCTTGATATAAATCATTTATTCCTTTTACAACAGTATTTCTTCGTGGAAACTTTATTCTTGCAGGTTTATGAAGTTCATTAACAATCTTTTCCTTTAACTCTGTCATGATGTTTTTACTAACAAAGTCAAGTTAGTATTGAGTGTTTCTTTTTCTGCATCCGCTTTTATAGGTCAAGGTCATTTCAACATATTTTTAAAAAAGGGAAAATCACAGCGAGCATGCTGTGATTTCCCCTTTTTTTTCTTTTTTCTTTTTTTCTTTTTTTTCTTTTTTTTCTTTTTACTCATTGATAGGATTGAGAGAATAGTGGCCGAATGGTAGAGTGTGAATTTTGTCTGGAAGAATGTGTCGTTTGTCATCATTGGAGCAGAGTGCTTTTTTTACTTCTGTTACGCTGTACAGGTGATGGTTGAAACTTCTGATGGTGTTGAATTTTGCAGTTATAGTCGTTTCTTCAAATAAGCATTGCTTGTAGTGTTCGAAATTTACATTCTTCTTAAGATACAAACTTTTTACACCCTTAGCTTTTTTAATTACATTGTTTTCTTCTTTATGCAATTGTAGTGAATACAATTTTGACATTAGTGCAATAAGTTCTTTTAGTAAAATTCCATTTGCTTCGTCTTTAAATTTTCCAAGTTTCTTTTTGTTCCGATCATTGTCATAATTTAAATGATCTTTTGGATAGTCACTAAAATCAAATTCATTTTTGTGAACAAATGTTCGAAGATCCAAATACATATCTTCAGTAAGAATCCAGTAGATGAAAGCGTCCGTGTCCATGTAGGCGATTCCGATGTTATCTCTACCGTAGAAGGCAACCATTTTGTTGTAGTGGAAATCATACATATGGGTTTTGGAAATATCCAAGATTGACATTCCAACGTACAACGGACGATCCATTTTCACGCTTGTCTTCTTCATAGATACTGCTACAAGGTTTTCATTGATGATAACGGATGTTCCAAAGTTTGGTTTTTGTACAAGTTTTTCTAGTTTTATAGGATCTGTAATTAATTTAACATTTTTGTGTTTTCTTTTGTTTTCCAATGTTTTTCCAAATATCGCATTATTCATTAATTTAAAAAAATCCTTTTGAAATGTTGATGTTGCAGCTGCTCTTCTTCTGGTGTTTGAATCAATGTACGTACGGTTTTAACCAGCATGATTGGGAAAATTTTAAAACTCTATGAATTTTGGTTATACGTAAACCCAATTGGAGTGCTTGTTGAACAACCCAAAAGTGAGCTACGTATCTTTGTTTATTTTCAAGAGTCATCATTAATTTTGGATGTTTGCCAATTGGTGAAACTTGTGTTTTTGCAAGGAGCGGAAGATCGTAATGAAGATCGTGCAAGTGTTCTGGATATTCAAAGTCACAGTCCAATATGTATCCGGTGTCTCCGTCTTTTGAAATTTGTGTAATATCACCAATAGAGTCTGGATTAACCCATTCAAAGTTTCCAAAAGGAAGTGGATTAGACATGGCCCATCCGTATAAATTGTTGGCATCGAAATATCCTAAGAACACTGATGGTTTTTCTTTATCGTAGTTTGGAAGATATTTGTTGTTAGCTTTAACATGTCTAGTAACACTTTGGGTCAATCCACCTCTAACGCCCGATTCGATCATCAACACCATGTCAATATCGGTTAATAATTGAAGGTTGCACTTTGTTTCTTTTAGCATAGCTTGCCAAGCTAGTCCTGGAGAAGTATAAGAATGAAGAGGGTCTAATCCGTAGGCTTCAAAGCAAGTGTTTCTAAATTCTTCCATCACATCGCAGAGAAGGGTCACATCAAGTTTTACATAAAAGTCAGAATAATCTCCCAGAGTGTTCATTTCCAATTCGTCCCAAACTCTGCATGCGTGTTGATAGTCTTCAGGTGAAATGTCCGAATCGGTAAGTTTACTTTTAAATGCTTCTGGTGGAGGAAGTGATGTTTCTTGAAATTTATGTAGTCCATCGATGTAATCATACGGGAAAACTCCTTTCCGAAGAACCAAATCCATTTTTTCTGCAGGTACAATTTTGCTTGTTTCTATTAAATTTTCTCTTCTTAAATTTTCAGAAAGTTTCATTAGACTGGAAGGCATAAATCTAAATGAATCAACAAATCTAAGTTTAATTTTGCCCACCTTTTTTGAAAAGCTTATAAAGTTTTCCATAGTTTGTGCCAAAACATCTATTTCACCGTTGTCTCTTGCTAATTCGGGAATGATAAAATGTCCATCGTATCCACTAAGATTGTGAAAAACCACAGGAATAAAAGATGGTAGTTTGTAGTTGATGTTACATCCGTTGCAAGCTGCACCTCTGTAGGCTCCTGTCAGATGGTCATGGTCGCGAACTTTAACTTTAGTTTCTGTAAATTGATTGTTACACAAATAGCATGTTGTTGCTGAATCATAAAGATGAAGTTCTTCCGGCGTCATAGGTGACATAGGAACCACATTGCTATACATTGCTTCCACTTTCCCGGCGATGTTGTATAAATCATCAACAAAGTATCGAGCTGCTTCTTCTCCACGATAGATCTTCGGTGTAGATGTCAAACCATATTCTTGAAGATGTTCTTCAGACAGAGTGGATTTTACTATTAAACAGTAGCTGTTTGGTTTGTGAAGTTGATACTTTGTTCTGCTGGTATTTTCCTCTCCTTCTTCTTGTTCAAGTGGAAGCAATGAAGATTCAAAATCTGCATACACTACAACGGGAATTCTGTATTGTTGGATAACTTTGTCATATTTTACTTGAGATCTTCTAGGTTGTGGTAATTTAATTCTTACTTCATAGTTTCCACTGCATAGTCTTTGATGTTCCGTCAGCCATTCTGAACCTCCTCTTCTCAAAGGTTTGTTTACAAAACAGAAACATCTTTTACAAGTGGTTTTTCCTTCTTTACGTTTTGATAACTGTTTGCAAACTAGAGCTTCAAAATCTTTAATATATACATAATGTGAAATATCACCTTTTGTTATTAATAATAAATCAGTATGATCTCTGCGTTCGGTAGGTGTTATACGTAAGGGGTAAACATTGTTGGATGAATCCAAGCCAAAGATGTTTACAGATGCAAAAGGATTTTTCTTTTCAAATTTTGATATGTCTTGAATTGAAACAGGGTAACTCATGCCTTGAAAATTATAGTTATGGTAAACCTCATTGTATGCTCTACTCGGTCGTTCCGCATGATTTCTTATATATTTTGCAAGCATTGCATACTTGAAACATTCAGCATCTTTAATTTGAACATTAATACAGGAATTGGTGTCTTGAATTTTCTTTGGCAATTCAATATGACTACTACCTCTCATTCCATATCCATGTTTATGAACTCTTACATCTAAGCTTGTTATACTTAACAAACTCCATCCAGAACCTCTTCCTTCATGTTCTTGTAATTTTGTTAAAAGTTCTTCAAAACAATCATCCACAATTGAGCTTATATCTGATGCAAACATGATGGTTTTGTTTTTAGTTAAAAATCCTCTTGGTGATGTTTCATTCTGAACATTTGTAAATACTGTATCTAATAATATTCCAAACTTTATAAAATTTAATCTTCTTAGTTCATTGTTTAATGTTTCTGTTACTAATGTTTTTGCTTTTGAAATAAACTGTGCAAGTTGCAATTGAGCATTGTCAATCTTAAAATGAGTTACTACACTACCTGGTAAGGCTCGGGCGTATAATTCCACATCCAAAGATGGTCCGGGTGCGTATTGAATAACACTTGATCTTGAATTTAGTTGTTGTTGTACGGTAGCCAGTATTTGATCTAAATCTTCCAAATATTCTTCTTCTGCATTGTTATTTGTTTCTTGGTTTGTTTCTTGGTTTGTTTCTTGGTTTCTTTCTTGGTTTGTTTCATTGTTATGGTAAACTTCTTTGTGTATTTGTAGTAAAATTTCATCTTCAAAAGATTCTTCGCAACTAATGCAGTAATACATGACGTAGGTGTGCTCTCCACAAAAGTTGCCGTAGTAATGAAAACCACTCTAAAACTCCCCCTATTTATAGCATTACCCCCACCACTTTTTTCTGTATTAAACATAAAAAGTGTAAATAACAGTTAAATTTCTTATATTTCAAAACCCCAAAGTATTAAGATTATCCGATGTAAGTTTAAAAAGAAATCCAAGTGTCAAGGTCAAGGTCAAATTATACAAGTTTAAAAGAATCTTTTTTTCTGTATTAAACACAAAAGTGTAAATAACTGTTGAACGTTTTATATTTCAAAACCCCTAAGTATTAAGATCATCCAATGTAAATTTGAAAAGAAATCTAAGTGTCAAGGTCAAATAATGCAAGTTTTAAAAAAAATCTTTTTTTCTGTATTAAACACGAAAAGTGTAAATAGCTGCTAAATTTTTTATATTTCAAAACCCCTAAGTATTAAGATCATCCAATGTAAGTTTGAAAAGAAATCTAAGTGTCAAGGTCAAATAATGCAAGTTTAAAAAATCTTGTTTAAAGTAAATTTGAAGCAAATGTTTGAAAAACGTTCTAAGTCCTAAAATATTAATTAAGGGGAAGTTTTAACACTTAAAATTTTTACAAGTCCAATGTAAAGTAAAATAAAGAAATGTTGTTGCTTGTTGGAACAGTAACAAAAGAATGATGGGTTTGAAAAATTTTCTAAGTCCTAAAATATTAATTATTGGGAAGTTTTAAGACTTAAAATTTTTACAAGTCCAATGTAAGATAAAATAAGAAAGAAGGGTTGTTGTCTGTTGGAACAGTGGCGAAAGAATAATGGAATTCAAACTCGCAGCAAAAAAGAAACTTGATATTGTAAAATAAATGTTGAAGCAATGTTTGAAAAATTTTCTAAGTCCTAAAGTATTAATTATTGGGAGGTTTTAACTCTTAAAACTTTTACAAGTCCAATGTAAAGTAAAATAAAAAGAAGTGTTGTTGCCTGTTGGAACAGTAACAAAAGAATGATGAATTTAAACAATTTTCTAAGTCCTAAAAAAATGGATTATAGAGAAGTTTTAACACTTAAAATTTTACAAGTCAAATGTAAAGTAAAATAAAGAAAGAAGTATTGTTGCCTGTTGGAACAGTGGTGAATGAATGATGGGAAAGTAAACTCGCAGCAAAAGGAAACTTGATATTGTAAAATAAATGTTAAAGCAAATGTTTCAAAAATTTGCTAAGTCCTAAAGTATTAATTATTGTAAAGTTTTAACACTTGAAATTTTTACAAGTCCAACGTTAAGTAAAATAAAGAAAGAAATGTTGTTGCCTGTTGGAACAGTGGCGAAAGAATGATAGAAACCAAACCCGCAGCAAGGGTCCTGTGGTTTAGGAGGGGGTAAGCGGGGGGGGGGTGATGACCTCGAGCCGAGTTGGGGTCTGGGATCTGCGCGTGTGGTTCTGCATCAGTTGCTCGCTAGACAGTGAGGTGGTAACATGTCAGAAGGCGCCCTGAACATTTTATCATTTTTGCTGTTTGGTGAAAATATCTTGGTGTTATTTGTACAATAACATCTTGATGTAGAACTGATTAATTTTAAGGCATGGTAGTTGTTTGTGCTTGTAGATACCCTAGGGTTTGTAGTTTGTTTTTAGTTTGCTGGTTTGGTACTTAGTATTAATTTAAAATCTTTCTTTTACTTACAATATATTTTGCCTGGAGTGTTTAAGTTTAAAGTAATATTTTGTTTTTAAGAATGTTATATGATATGTTTTTAATACCTTTCTATTCCAACTTCCTTTTTCCAACAAGCTTGTTGAGGGCATTCCCTCTCTTGTCTTGTATTCCTTTTTAGTTAGGGACACCTTTCAATTCCAATTTCCTTTCCTTTTTTCCCTTCCATCTTTTGCACGGTAAAACCAATTAATTTATGGTAAAACCGGCTACCGCTTTTGTAGTGATTACGCACAGCCAAAGCGGGTCACTTACAACCTCTATACGTGCTGGATGGGTAGTTCGCCTACCTCCGGAGTTTCGCTAGACCTCAGCTGTACTGCGTCGCTAATGGCGAGTCACTGGCTCCTTTAGTGTTAGGAAATAAAAACATATTTGTATAACATTTTTCCAAAATTTAATTAAGCAACGTGCTATTTCAGAATAACATTTTTTTGTTTTAGCTTAGCGTTGTGCGCTTATGATGAGGTGTGTGAGTTCGCTTACGTGATGATTACCCGTAATCATGATGTGCAGCGCTGGGCTGTTTAGCTTTTTTACTTATCTTTTTACTTTTTATTTATTATTTCTTTTAACTTAATTTTTTTATTAATTGATCAACTCTAGGCAGGTTGTATTGTAATTAGCTTTTCTTCCTTTTAGGTTTCCGGGGGTGTACGGTTCTGTAAAACCATACACCCCCATTTTCTTTTAATTAATGAATGACCTTGACCTACTTATTTTCAAGGTCAACCAAAAGAGTTAGCGAAAATTTCTAAGTCCCAAGGTTATTTTTATGTAAATTGTTCCGAACCCTATCATGTGGGTATTCAAATTATTTTAAAAATATCTAGTTGAATAAATGCAAAATAAACTACACTTGTTTTAAATATAAACATTTTATTAAATGATGTTACCAAACCTTTTTGTTTGTCTTTTCATTCTGCTTATTTTAAATACCTACATGATAGGATTTGGAAACATATAAAGAAAAATATGATTTAAAAGATTTTTTTTCAGTTTTTGAGCTATAACTTTTATACCTTTGGTTTTATCGAAAAATGTTACTGGACCTTTTTTGTTTGCCTTTTTATTCTGCGTAATTTGAGTACCCGCACGATAGATTTAGAGCATTTTTGTTATATCCACTGCCACCGTGTACGGCGACGTAGCTCAAAAGTTGAACGGCGACGATATCAAGTGGGGGCCCCCCATTTCGCAAACTTACTCTAAACCTATTGTGCGGGTACTCAAATTACGCGAAATGAAAAGACAAACACAAAAGGTCCAGTAACATTTTTCGATAAATCCAACGGTATAAAAGTTATAACGAAAAACTAAAGTTTCAAGGTCATTTAAAACTTTTACAAAACCTATCATGTGGTTACTCAAGTTACGTGGAATAAAAAAACAAACAAAAATGTTCAGTAACATTTTTCTATAAAACCAACGGTGTAGAAGTTATTACGCGAAAACTTAAGATTTAAAACCGTCCAGGTTACAAAACGTCCAGGTAACCTGGACGTTTTAGTAAAAACGTCCAGGCTACAAAATATTGTTAATTTCTTACAAAATAATGTTGATTTTATAACAAATGTTACCGAAGCTTGTTGTTGGTCTCATAATTTAAGTACTCACAAAATAAGGGTTGGAAACTTATAAAGTAAAATATAAAATGTTGGAAAATACTTTTTTTTTAGTTTTTGCGTTATAACTTGTATACCGTTGGTTTTATCAAAAAATGTTACTGGACATGTTTTGTTCGTCTTTTTATTCCGAATAATTTGAGTATATGCATGATAGGTTTGGAGCAATTTTGTAAAAGGGGGGGGGGGAAATTGCAAAATTACTCTAAACCTATTGTGCGGGTACTCAAATTGCGGGGAGTGAAAAGACAAACACAAAAGGTCCAGTAACATTTTTCGATAAATCCAACGGTATAAAAGTTATAACGAAAAAACTAAAGTTTCAAGGTCATTTAAAACTTTTACAAAACCTATCATGTGGTTACTCAAGTTATGTGGAATAAAAAAAAACAAACAAAAATGTTCAGTAACATTTTTCTATAAAACCAACGGTGTAGAAGTTATAACGCGAAAACTTAAGATTTAAAACCGTCCAGGTTACAAAACGTCCAGGCTACAAAATATTGTTAATTTCTTACAAAATAATGTTGATTTTATAACAAATGTTACCGAAGCTTGTTGTTGGTCTCATAATTTAAGTACTCACAAAATAAGGGTTGGAAACTTATAAAGTAAAATATAAAATGTTGGAAAATACTTTTTTTAGTTTTTGCGTTATAACTTGTATACCGTTGGTTTTATCAAAAAATGTTACTGGACATGTTTTGTTCGTCTTTTTATTCCGAATAATTTGAGTATATGCATGATAGGTTTGGAGCAATTTTGTAAAAGGGGGGGGGGTGTTGCAAAATGACTCAAAACCTATTGTGCAGGTACTCAAATTACAAGGAATGAAAAGACAAACACAAAAGGTCCAGTAACATTTTTCGATAAATCCAACGGTATAAAAGTTATAACGAAAAAACTAAAGTTTCAAGGTCATTTAAAACTTTTACAAAACCTATCATGTGGTTACTCAAGTTACGTGGAATAAAAAAACAAACAAAAATGTTCAGTAACATTTTTCTATAAAACCAACGGTGTAGAAGTTATAACGCGAAAACTTAAGATTTAAAACCGCCCAGGTTACAAAACGTCCAGGTAACCTGGACGTTTTAGTAAAAACGTCCAGGCTACAAAATATTGTTAATTTCTTACAAAATAATGTTGATTTTATAACAAATGTTACCGAAGCTTGTTGTTGGTCTCATAATTTAAGTACTCACAAAATAAGGGTTGGAAACTTATAAAGTAAAATATAAAATGTTGGAAAATACTTTTTTTTAGTTTTTGCGTTATAACTTGTATACCGTTGGTTTTATCAAAAAATGTTACTGGACATGTTTTGTTCGTCTTTTTATTCCGAATAATTTGAGTATATGCATGATAGGTTTGGAGCAATTTTGTAAAAGGGGGGGGATGGGGGGGAGAAGAGGGGGGGGGAGGGGGAGGGGGGAGGGGGGGAGGGGGGGAAGGGGGGAAGGGGGGGGAGGGGGGGAAGGGGGGGGAGGGGCGAGGGATGGGGGGAGGGGGGGGGCAAAATTGCAAAATTACTCTAAACCTATTGTGCGGGTACTCAAATTACGCGGAATGAAAAGACAAACACAAAAGGTCCAGTAACATTTTTCGATAAATCCAACGGTATAAAAGTTATAACGAAAAAACTAAAGTTTCAAGGTCATTAAAAACTTTTACATTACCTATCATGTGGTTACTCAAGTTACGTGGAATAAAAAAAACAAACAAAAATGTTCAGTAACATTTTTCTATAAAACCAACGGTGTAGAAGTTATAACGCGAAAACTTAAGATTTAAAACCGTCCAGGTTACAAAACGTCCAGGTAACCTGGACGTTTTAGTAAAAACGTCCAGGCTACAAAATATTGTTAATTTCTTACAAAATAATGTTGATTTTATAACAAATGTTACCGAAGCTTGTTGTTGGTCTCATAATTTAAGTACTCACAAAATAAGGGTTGGAAACTTATAAAGTAAAATATAAAATGTTGGAAAATACTTTTTTTTAGTTTTTGCGATATAACTTGTATACAGTTGGTTTTATCAAAACATGTTACTGGACATGTTTTGTTCGTCTTTTTATTCCGAATAATTTGAGTATATGCATGATAGGTTTGGAGCAATTTTGTAAAAGGGGGGGGGGTTGCAAAATGACTCAAAACCTATTGTGCAGGTACTCAAATTACAAGGAATGAAAAGACAAACAAAAAAGGTCCAGTAACATTTTTCGATAAATATAATGGCATAAAAGTTATAACGCAAAAACTAAAGTTTCAAAGTAATTTAAACTTTTACAAAAATGACCTTGAGACTTAGAAATTTTCGCTAAGTCTTTTGTTGACCTTGAAAATAACTAGGTCAAGGTCATTCGATAATTAAAAAGAAAATGGGGGTGTACGGTTTGACAGAACCGTACACCCCCGGAAACCTAAAAGAAGAAAAGCTAATTTACGATACAACCTGCCTAGAGTTGATAAATTAATAAAAAAAATTAAGTTAAAAGAAAAATAATAAATAAAAAGTAAAAGATAAGTTAAAAAAAAAGCTAAACAGCCCAGCGCTGCACATCATGATTACAGTGTGATCATCACGTAAGCGAACTCACACACCTCACCATAAGCGCACAACGCTAAGCTAAAACAACTAGACAGCCCAGCGCTGCACATCATGATTACAGTGTGATCATCACGTAAGCGAACTCACACACCTCATCATAAGCGCACAACGCTAAGCTAAAACAAAAAATGTTATTCTGAAATAGCACGTTGCTTAATTGAATTTTGGAAAAATGTTATACAAATATGTTTTTATTTCCTAACACTAAAGGAGCCAGTGACTCGCCATTAGCGACGCAGTACAGCTGAGGTCTAGCGAAACTCCGGAGGTAGGCGAACTACCCATCCAGCACGTATAGAGGTTGTAAGTGACCCGCTTTGGTAAGCGTAATCACTACAAAAGCGGTAGCTGGTTTTACCATTATTGGTTTTACCGTGCAAAAGATGGAAGGAAAAAAGGAAAGGGAATTGGAATTGAAAGGTGTCCCTAACTAAAAAGGAGTACAAGACAAGAGAGGGAATGCCCTCAACAAGCTTGTTGGAAAAAGGAAATTGGAATAGAAAGGTATAAAAAACATATCATATAACATTCTTAAAAACAAAATATTACTTTAAATTTAAACATTCCAGGCAGAAATATATTGTAAGTAAAAGAAAGATTTTAAATTAATACTAACTACCAAACCAGCAAATTAAAAACAAACTACAAACCCTAGGGTATCTACAAGCACAAACAACTACCATGCTTAAACTACCATGCCTTAAAATTAATCAGTCCTACATCAAGATGTTACTGTACAAATAACACCAAGATATTTTCACCAAACAGCAAAAAATGATAAAATGTTCAGGGCGCCTTCTGAACATGTCACCACCTCACTGTCTAGCGAGCAACTGATGCCGAACCACACGCGCAGATCCCGGACCCCAACTCGGCTCGAGGTCACGGCAGCTGGCAGCCGGGCCGGGCAGGTGTGGCAGGCAGCTGGTTGACCACCTGGCCTCAAGCGCAGACTCTGGACCCCAATTCGGCTCGAGGTCACCACAGGAGCCTTGCTGCGGGTTTGGTTTCCATCATTCTATCGCCACTGTTCCAACAAACAACAACACTTCTTTTTTTTATTTTACTTTACATTGAACTTGTAAAGATTTTAAGTGTTAAAAACTTCCTAATAATTAATATTTTAGGACTTAGAAAATCTTTCAAACCCATCATTCTTTTCCCACTGTTCCAACAGGCAACATTTCTTTCTTTATTTTACTTTACGTTGGACTTGTAAAAATTTTAAGTGTTAAAACTTCACAATAATTAATTCTTTAGGACTTAGAAAATTTTTCAAACATTTGCTTTAACATTTATTTTACAATATCAAGTTTTTTTGCTGCGAGTTTAATTTCCATCATTCCTTCACCACTGTTCCAACAGGCAACAATACTTCTTTCTTTATTTTACTTTACATTTGACTTGTAAAAATTTTAAGTGTTAAAACTTCCCAATAATTCATTTTTTAGGACTTAGAAAATTTTTTCAAACTCATAATTTTTTTGTTACTGTTCCAACAGACAACAACACTTCTTTTTATTTTATTTTTCAGTATTAATGTAGGTTGAAACTTGTTTTAAAACAATTTTAATATTAGTTTGAAACTAAATTCATATATTATTAATGAGTAACCATGTTTTACTTAAGGAATATTATGTTTTAAGTCAATTGTAATACATAATAAAATAAACATTATACATATTTTCATTGTATCATAAATATAAATCTAGTTTATTAATGTTACTGAACTAAAAATAGGGGTTGGAAACTTATAAAGTAAAAATATAAAATGTTGGAAAATATTTTTTTTAGTTTTTGCGTTATAACTTCTATACCGCTGGTTTTATAAAAAAAATGTTACTGAACCTGTTTTGTTCGTCTTTTTATTCCGAATAATTTGAGCATTTATGTTATATCCACTGCCACCATAGATTTTTTGCAGTTTTTGCGATATAACTTTTACACCGTTGGTTTTATCGAAAAATGTTACTGGACCTTTTTTGTTAGTCTTTAAATTCTGCGTAATTTGACTACCCGCATGATACATTTAGATCATTTTTATTATATCCACTGCCACCAAAGTTTTTTTAAGTTTTTGCGCTATAACTTTTACACCGTTGGTTTTATCAAAAAATGTTACTGGACCTTTCTTGTTTGTCTTTTAATTCCGTTTAATTTGACTACCCGCACGATCGATTTGGAGCATTTTTGTTATATCCACTGCCACCATGTACGGCGACGCAGATCTAAAGTTGAACGGAAACGAGATCAAGTCGGCGACCCCCCCCCCCCATCGATGTTGTCGGGGGGGGGGGGGGAGGGGGGGGGAGGGGGGGGAGGGGGGGGGAGGGGGGAGGTTTCGTCCCGGCAACATTGGCGGGGGGGGGGGGGTTGGAAAATTGCTTAAAACCCTATCGTGTGGGTACTCAAATTACGCGGAATCAGAAGACAAACAAAAAAGGTCCAGTAACTTTTTTTGATAAAACCAACGGTATAGAAGTTTTAACGCAAAAACTAAAAATTATCTTTCTTTACATCATATTTCATTTTATATGTTTCCAAACCCTATCATGTAGGTACTCAAAATACGCAGAATTAAAAGACGATCAAAAAAGGTCCAGTAACATTTATTTATTAAACCAACGGTATAGAAGTTATAACGCAAAAACCCAAAATTATCTTTCTTTACATTATATTTTACTTTATATCCTCTCAAACCCTATCATGTAGGTACTCAAAATACGCAGAATTAAAAGACGAACAAAAAAGGTCCAGTAACATTTTTTTATTAAACCAACGGTATAGAAGTTATAACGCAAAAACTAAAAATTATCTTTCTTTACATTATATTTTACTTTATATCTTTTCAAACCCTATCATGTAGGTACTCAAAATACGTAGAATTAAAAAGACAAACAAAAAGGTTCAGTAAACTTTTTTTATAAAACAAACGGTATAAAAGTTATAACGCAAAAACATAAAAAAAAATTTTCTACATTTTATATTTTACTTTATATGTTTCCAAACCCTATCATGTGGTACTTCAATAACGCAAAATAATGAGACAAACAAAAAACTTCGGTAACATTTGTTATTTAACCAACAATGTAAAAGTTATAACAAAGAAACAAAATTTAGATCTTTAACCAAGTTTATATTTAATCGAAACTGTAGTTTATTTTGCATTTCTGCGACTAAATTTTTTAGAAGTATCAAGGTGATATAATAAAGTGGCATCTTTAAAATATTGTAACTTGTACAAAGTTAAATAAGTGTTAAAACGATATTTTATTGCAAATATTTTAAAACCACAAGTTCAGAACGATTGTTTAATACTGACATGTTCACTCAACAAGAGCAACAGTACGACTAACACTACATATCCAAATATTGCGAGGAGTCTCTCATGGTGGTGGGGGAAGGCAGGTGCGCGGCAGATGTTCCGTCCTGCACATGTCTTTCGAGGGAGGTAACAGCGCTACCACTATCACATCAGTTTGCTGGTAGGACTCGCAGAGTAAACATCTAAATAAACATGAGTTCTGTTTTATATGTTTCTTTTATCAAAGATGGACTTTGTATTGAAACGCAAAGTTTCACTATTGATGCAGATCCTGTACAACAAATTTTAGTACATCCTCCAGAAAATTATGATTCTATCTACATTTCGGTGCATGAACCAAACGACCCCCCACCACCAACTGCCGACACGGAGTAGGACAGCGGCTACCACACGTCATTAACGCTCCAGCTCTTCACCCGAGCACACATGGACTCTGAGCTTCAAGATAATACTGTTTCTTCTTCTACATCTACACAAACTTCCGAACAATTACCTACTGAAAATAAAACTACAACAAGTGTACAAGTAAACGAAATTTCATCAACTGTTAGTTCTGATGCGCAAGCAATAATGCTATCATTAATTGGTTTCGACTAAAAATTCAACAATGGAAGAAGAAAGAAATTCGCTACTTTGCAACTTGGTTTTTGTGAACCCGTCGAAATTTGTTATTTTCCTACTTTCATTTTTATGTGGTTACAATTTTGGTTACCTTGTTCAGGAAATACTAACAGATAAAAAGAAAGAACATTCACTATTTTTTAAAGTTTATATTTATGTAATTGCATCTTTATTTGGATACTTTGTAGCAGGATATTTTCTTGTTAACTTGTCAATTCCATTTTTAATATAATATTTTAATAGAAACAAAAATCAACAAAACAACAATTAAAAAACAGTTTGTAAAAAGAAACAAAACTTATCTTGCATTTTCGGAAAATCCGAAAATGCAAGATATTTTTTAAAAACATCCCCGGCCGACCTTGACCTTTTTCCGGACATTTAAAATTTAAATACCAGCACAGCTGGACATTTAAACTTTAAATACCATCCCCAACACGTCACAGCTACGTCACAGCCTGTGACGTCACTTCCGGTCACGTGACCGGATGTAGCTGTCACTTTTGATTAATGCGTTTTGGCCCAGAAGCCCCACTATTGCACTACTCTGATGTTTTCAAATAGTTTCTCAATTATCTCCTGCAACATGATTTCTTTAACATTTTCAATGTAAGTTCGTGTTTTGTATGAGGTTTGTGAATATTTTCCTTTATACCGATATTCATATCACCAATCGTCATTTTTAGTTGTATTATAGGACAGTAAATTAATTCATTGTAGATGGATGGTATTGGGCATTACTACATCACCATTACAAATCCCCATCACAACAATTATATTAAAAAAGTATTTCCCTCCTAAAAAATACTACACAATCTCTATAACGATCTTCCCCCAATCCCCAAAGACAATGGGGGGGGGGGGGAGCCACCACAAACTTTATGACAGGACGACCGAGGGCGAGGGCTTATCACGGAGATGTGACCAATCTGAGGGCCGGTACTGTGGGGTCGGTATTGTAGGGTCGGTAAATTCATTAGTGGAGATGGCGATAGAGCGCGCCCCCGTTGACGCAATTTGGGGACGTGACGATCCTGACGATCCGGGCCGGGTCGAGGGCTCCACCACCCCCCCCCCCCCCCCCCCCCCCGGCAACCCGAGCGATACTCGCTGAGGGATTGGATTAAATGAGGAGCTCTCTGGATATGGTTGTAATAATCGGCGAAGGTTTTTAAAATTGTTTGCCTTTTTGTGGTAACTGGAAAAATGAAATGAAATAATGATTTATTCCTTCGATATAGAATACACGCAAAACTAGTGTACAAACTTAGGAATTATTGCTATTCGGTGTCCAGTAGTTGGCTAGCGAACAAAACCTCTTCAAAAAAGAGTTCTTATTCATGATAAGGTGAGTTTGGCTGTCCGATAATACCCTCTGATAATAGAGCAGTTTCCCGCAGCGTCCGCGCGCACACTCTGCTAATCTATTTAAGGGGGCGGTCCACCTTGACAGAAAAATCTGCGTCACAGAGCGAAATAACATTTTAAAGATAGGGCTAAAGCGCGCTGAAGTACGCTTGCAGACGTTTCGTATCTGGACGACAAAAGCTTTCATTTTTAAGATTTAATAAAAATGGGGTTCACGTTCTTCAGAATATTTTATAGAGCTCCTCATTTTTAATTTTTCTATAAAGCGTTTCTGTCGTTAGTTATGAGACTTTAAAATCTAACAAAAACCTACCTTTTTTGAAAGATATACACCATTCCTGTAAATGAACGGGGATAAAATCAAAAATTTTAAAAATGTAGCGCTCTACAAAAACATTCAGTACCCTTATTAAAATGACACCAAAATATTGGAAATCATATGAAAATCCAGCGATCAATGAATAAGATACAAAACCCTGTTTTAGCGCTCGGAACTTGAGGTAGACCGCCCCCTTAAGATAAATCATTTAAACCAAACAAAAATACAAACTTCCTTAACCATGTGTAACAAAGACATACTATTTGACACTAAAATATTGGACGAAAATATACTTACATTGGTAATATTTGAGAAACATTCATCTACTTGCTTGAAGAGCCATGTAATGACTTTTGCGGTAAATTTTTTTAGACTCTTCGAGGATCTTATTTCACATGGCAGTTGATTGAAATGCTTTGGTCCTCTGTATAAGAAAGAATATTTAGGCCTAAACAATATTCTAAAAAATATAAAAAAGTGCATTCTAAAAATGCTTCTCTATGTTTCTGGTACTATAATATAATGTATTTGTGCCTTGATTCCCACTTCTGCTGTAAAACAAACTTAATACCTTACAAATAAATGATTGGCAATATTTTTAGCTCAACAAATAAAGGAAAAGAACTTTCTCTGACTTTTTTGTTCATTATGATAAGTGAAAAATGGATATTCACCACTCTACGACGAAATCACCTGTTTTACAAACGTCAAACGCGGACCGAAACCACCGTTTGCCGCCACAGGACCGAAAACGTTGGGGGCCCTAGGGCCGAAAGTAAGCTGATCGTTTATTTGCTTGAAACAACGTTAGAACATCACAAAATTATATGGCATTGAAGACAGGATAGTTGCGATCATATGATTGTCATAGCTGTGTTTTGTTTTCAAGTGAGTCAAATAATAATCAGTTTTTTTTTTAATTATTTAGGGTATATTTCATTGTGTAGTGTGGTGAAAAATAGCGTTCGCACCTCGGCCGAAAGGGTTTTGCAGCTCTCGATCGTTTCAAATTCTCGACTTCGTCTCGAATTTGAACATGATCTCGAGCCTGCAAAACCTCATTTTCGGCCCTTGTTGCGAAATATACTATTGTGTAACTTTTATTTTTATTTTAAATATTTATTAGTACCTCCCCACGCAATCAACCCATACTGTATTCTCGATGGAATCAGAGATAAAGAAAAAAGAGATTTCTAATTAATTGTACTCAACAAATGTTCTTTAAGGAATAGAAATTTCTGATACTATATTTAATTTTGCTAGTCAGTTCATGAATACGCTTTTCCCATCTAAGTTTTCGTTCAAAATTACGCCTAAATATTAAGGTATCTGCTTTTTCTATTATTTGACAACCACAGACTATACACTAGAACAACTTTCTTCATGAAAAAATAATGGGCGTGGGAGGTCTAAACCTCTTAAATAAAAATTAACAAATTCTGTTTCATTTACGTTGATTTGCAAACGATTTAATGTGCACCGATTTCTTGCAGTCTTTAAATCTTCCTTGCAATTTTCCACTATATTTTGATCATCTATCTGTTTAAAAAACTGCTACAACATCGGCGAAAGCGTTAACAGATCCATGTAAATTTTGTATCAAAAGGTCATTTATGAAAATTTAAAATAAATTTTCAGGGTAGGAAAATCTATGTATGTCTATTTAAAACAAATATTACGTTTTAATACGCTTCAATATCGTTTGAATACAAACACTGCATTAGTTGCATTGGAATGATAAAACCGAATTCTTGCACATTTTAAAATAATACAGGGTGTTCATGTAGGGTTGTTGTCACATACTTCGTGAATGAATACAAACGAAAAAAGACAGAGAACCACCTCCTTCCCACCTTAACCTTAACCTTTTTTTTTTTAAGGGAGTCGTCTTCCAAGTACTGTTCCCAGTTTTAGAAATAAAAGTATTCATTCTTGTAAATGAGATTAAATGTTCCATCTTATTTTATTTTTACAATATGTTGTTTATATCTGTTGAGTTACTAAGCTTTAAAAATAGCGCCAAGTTAAAGCGGACAAAGTAGAAACTTAATGTCTGAAAGTGTCTCCGCAATGACTCTGTGTTGAAAAAAAAATTGAAATTATTCTAATAGTTTTTTTTAGTCTAAGCATTCTCGTGAATTTTCTCTCAGAATTGCTTCCCTACGCCGCATTTCATAAGAGAGATGTGGATAAATTAGTGCACCAAAACTTGCGATGTGTAGGACTTTTTAGATTGGATGAAACCTTTGACCACACGCTACTGTCGTGCCTCTTCAGCTCTTCCAAGTACTGTTCTAAAGTAGAGTGCGTTAGAGTGCAAGAAATAGGGCGGGCGGCAAAAACTGTAAACCCATCTGTCTGCTAAACCTCAGCTGAAATGACTAAATGTATGTTTTTGTTGACCGGTAAAAACTTTGATTACGTTTTTCAGTGTCTTTTACTGTAAATTGTGTTTACTGTAACATGTGATCATACGCCTATAAATTGATTAAATACGCAAACAAATAATAATAATTTTTCCAGCAGCGCACTCACTCACCCGCCCTATTTGGTGCTCACGATTACAGTGGATTCTAACTCTTCCAGAGAAATATCGTTCAGCGTATTTGCTGTACACTTCGACCCGGTGACATGGTGAAATATTTATATAATCTTTCTTTAAACAGTTCATATTAAAAAATTCAGATTATAATTTTTGAATGCAACTGTTCAAATTGATGAATGATCCAATTTCCAGCTTTAGAATAAAGAGATAAAGGAATTTTAAAATAAAGAGTCATGTCACCTGCATAATACTCTGTATCTGCATAGGCCAAAGAGAAGAAAAACTTGCCATCTCAAAATTGCGACGGTTAAGATAGCCATGGTTAATTAAAAAAACTATTTTAAAATATAAAAACCTGATAATTATGACATCCTCCGAGGAGAAAACGTTAATGGGTATATTTGAAAAATACTAACGTGTCGAACGTTAACGTGTGTCGAAGCTTGAGAAAAGGAGAATTAACCTGATTCCCACTACTAAATGTTTCTCATTACTGAGTATCTCCTGGGCTACCTTTGCCAAGTTTTCACTGGAATCTATTAAAAAGTTAAATACATAATATTTTTGTTTGCAAAGCAATTTTTACCAACTTGACATCACCTGGACCAATAACATCATCTGGGGTGTAATATTCATCGAACACCTATTGATTTGACATAGTCCTTATATACATACCTATTAAACTGCATGAGTCCTTGCACTAAAACTTCACTGCGATTAGCCTCTCTCATTATCAACCTTATTTTATATGCCTTATAACTCTGACTCACTAACATGGTGAATTTTTTTCTTCTGCAGCGAGTACTGTGGTGTGCTGTGCCAAAATATATTGATTGACGGGCACCCTTACCAACTATTATGATGTTATTCGGACTGTGTTAAGGTGAGAATATATATACATGTCACGTCACGTCCATTTTCGAGTTGAATGGAACCTGTGTAATCAAATGGAACCGGCTATACATATAGGGCCCAACTCGAATGCCCTGAACAGCATACACGGCCGAATCGGCCGAATGGGGACGCGACGCGACGTGACGTGACGTGTATGTATAGCCTCTACCAACGTCCATTCGGCAATTCGGCTATTAGAAAATAGCTGATTTTATACTAAAAACTGTCCAAAGATTTGTTTTTGGCGTTCAAGGTTTATATTAATTACATTAACAATAATTATTTAGTGATGCTTAATTACCGCTTATAATATCTCATCAATGTCAGTAAGATTTATCCCCTTTAAAATACAAGGGTTAAGAATATATAGGTGTTAATAGCAAACGTTAGAGTAATAGCACACCTTAAGTTTGGACGTTGTATTTTATTAGGCATGTAATCATAAAACTTTATATTTATCAAAATTATCTGTAATATACATTCTTAATTAATACGCCAGTGGTACTTGCTTAATACGATTGGTTTTGGTGCTTTTCTCCGCGACTTTAGATGTCCCATCCTGATTTGCGGATAGGATGCGAACAAGGACGTCGCGAACCGTGCGAATGCGAATACGTATAGCATCCCCTCCGGAATCGCCGTATTGGACGTATGTGGACGTGACGTGTATGTATAGCACTAAAGCAGCACCTTTAATCGAAGATTTAAGACTCAGGGACGGAAGGATGAAATAACACGTGGCTGGATTTGGACGGAAACTAATAGTACATAGGCAGATGTCAATCATTACATCACTGATAAGGTGTATTCAAACCTCTCCAGTTGTCGGCGCCGCGGCGGTGTTGAACAAACATCTAATGATTGACGGGCAGACACTCGTCCTAATGGCGTCAACTGGCGCCCCTCGACTCCCGACATGCAAATTGTCGCCGATTCCACCGACTGCTAACAAGACGACTCCGCGCTACTTTTGTTCACTTTTTCTTTAGCTTGTACAGTCAATCTTGTTCACACTTCCTTTCTTTTGTGTTGAATATGTATTGATTTAGTTTTTAAAATGAAAAATGTTTACGAATAGTCTGGCTGTAAACTTTTGAAATAGACCTCTGATTTATGTGTAGATAAAATAAAAAAGTACGATGTAAGGCTGATGAAAAATATAAGAGAAAAGCCCAGAGATCTTATTTAATGTGCAAAATGCCTTGTTTTTACAATATTGAAAGAAAATTATATATTGTTATTTGTATCAATCAATTACTGAGTAACTGCTGTTTATTCTTTATTCTTGACATTAATGATTTATTCTTGAATTTATTACAAATTTAGATTACTTAGCGAGCAATTTATTAATATAAATTGCTTAGCTTTTTATTACTAAGCACACTGTGCTTATTACTAAGCACACTGTGCTTATTACTAAGCACACTACTTTTTTTTACTAAGCACACTGTGCTTATTGCTAAGCACACTACTTTTTCTACTAAGCACACTGTGCTTATTCCTAAGCACACTACTTTTTTTTACTAAGCACACTGTGCTTATTACTAAGCACACTACTTTTTTTTACTAAGCACACTGTGCTTATTCCTAAGCACACTCTGCTTATTACTAAGCACACTACTTTTTTTTACTAAGCACACTACTTTTTTTACTAAGCACACTGTGCTTATTACTAAGCACACTACTTTTTTTACTAAGCACACTGTGCTTATTCCTAAGCACACTCTGCTTATTACTAAGCACACTACTTTTTTTACTAAGCACACTGTGCTTATTACTAAGCACACTACTTTTTTTACTAAGCACACTCTGCTTATTACTAAGCACACTACTTTTTTTACTAAGCACACTGTGCTTATTACTAAGCACACTACTTTTTTTACTAAGCACACTGTGCTTATTCCTAAGCACACTCTGCTTATTACTAAGCACACTACTTTTTTTACTAAGCACACTGTGCTTATTACTAAGCACACTACTTTTTTTACTAAGCACACTGTGCTTATTACTAAGCACACTACTTTTTTTACTAAGCACACTGTGCTTATTCCTAAGCACACTCTGCTTATTACTAAGCACACTACTTTTTTACTAAGCACACTGTGCTTATTCCTAAGCACACTCTGCTTATTACTAAGCACACTACTTTTTTTACTAAGCACACTGTGCTTAGCGAGTCACAGTGTGCGGCTAAATTAACGTATATGACAATAATTTGTAAAATTTGTATTTATATTTAAAGGAGTTTCGACCATGTAAATAAGTAAATATTTGCATTAATATTAATAGTTAAATTTTACTCAACATATTGATAAAGAAGGGAGTGTTTGACTATTACTCCGGGTGAAAGTAAAAAATACTGAACCAATTGGGCTAAAATTGTATACAAATGTAGATCATGACCCCGACCAACACATAGGCCTTTTAATGCCCTTATATTATAGTATATTACGTTACTAGGCCGGAAAGTACTGTTTTCCCGGACGAGCATGATATTTTCATGCGAGTACGGTAAAACTTACCGGCCTTGAACGTACGATACTTTTCATCATATTACTCAGAAAAAACATACTTTCAATCATAACAAAGTCCTTGCATACACTAATACAATCCTTCAAAACCTAACCTATAACAAACAAAACAAAACATTATTGCTGCCAGTGCTGCCACTACATTCCTCTAAAAAGCGACCAATAAACCCTTAAATATCACTTGTTTAAAGTGGCATTAAACGTCGGTTTGCTGCAAATCAGCTGATTGTTTACTTACGTTTCCTGTAATCGCAGTCCGGCAAAACTCTTTCGGAAAAGTTTTTGCCGAACTAGTACGGCAATGGTTAACTTTCGAGTCAACAAAAAGGAACTAAAAACAGATGTTTCCGAGTCAGTATTGTCGGACTTCGCCCCGTGGGCTACTATTGCATTATTTTTTACTGATAAAAAATGTTCAAATTTTGTAGTCTTTGTGAGGTTTTCATAGGTAGAGTAGGATTCACCTAAGTTGGCCAAAACAAAAGTAAACAAATTATTAGCTTTTTACGAATTTAAGCATAAAATCCAGTTGTGCTGAAAACATTGTCAATGAACATCTGTTTTATTGTAGCACTTGTAGCAAAGGAAAAGTTTTGGTGCAATATTGCAACTAGAAGTTCACTTGCGCAGCTTAAAATATTACTCAGGGGCTTTTCTAAATTAATTATCTATTAACAGAGAGAGGATGTGTCATGGATGCAGCCTGGTAAATAGTCTTAGATTTTCTTATGAAATAACATTTACAAAGAAAAATAGGTGATTTTTGAATAGCCATTACAACTTGCTGCAAGTCAGCAGCTGAAAAGAGAGATTGTTTCACATTGCGGTCAAAACTTATAAAAGGTGTTTGCTTATTGGCCCAGGAAAAAATGAATAAGCAGTTAAACAAACTAAAAAACATGTAAATCAAGAAATAAAATCAAATTAAACTATGACAGCTATGTAGAAAGGTTGAATGAAAATAAAAAAATTATAAAAATAGGCGATATTGTAAACATTGTATAACCTATAACAACATTGTAAACAAACGCAACGTGGCGATTTGACAGTTCTGAGAAAAAGTAAACAGACACCATGTGTAACCAACAATGTTTTCAATGTGACTTGTATACAAATTTTTGATGAGATGATTAGTACATGCTTTGGCCAACTTAGGTGAATCCTACTCTACTATTGTTAATTTTACAGTTAAAGAGTACAGTAACTGCCAAAGAAATTGTTTATTGCGATGTCCTTCCGATGAGGGCCATTGTACTTTGCTTTGTTCACCAAATCGTCTCGTCATTAACTAACTTACAACACCAATTAATAGAGAAACAAGATTTAAAATTGTATCTCATAAATAATCAACAAACAATCTAAATTTTAAGAAGTTAAGGTTGAATAAACTGAACAATATTATAAAACAACGGTTAAAACATCAAATTCTCTCTCCATGATACCTTCCAGAATTGTTTGTCAATTATAAACAGGTTACATATCTTGTGACGTCAGAAATTCCTATAGTACAACTTTGTTGACTAGTTTCGGCTAACACGTAGCCATTATCAAAGCTATAGAACGTTATTTAATTCCATGAATTTCGTCGTCTGAAAATTCACATACAACACAATACAACATGAAATTAGTACATTTAAAATAGATTGCCGGCCGGCACACATCACTGACTGAACTGGAACAGTCCGGCCGGCAATCTATTTTAAATGTGTATAATTTCATGTTGTGTTGTGTTGTATGTGAATTTTTAGCTAACTTGACGAAATTCATGGAATGAAATAACGGTCTATAGTTTTGATAATGGCTGCGTGTTAGCCACAACAAAGTTGTACTATAGGAATTGCTGACGTCACTAGGTATGTTAACCTGTTTAAGATTTACACTCTCCTTGATAGGTAAATGTGCGAACTGTACAGAGTTGTTTGCGTAACTGTATAATAACTATAATTAAATGCGATTCTGTGATATTAAATACATCTTACATCTTACATCTTACATCCTGTAGCGCTCGATGACCCGTAGGTGTAGAGCTTGTCAAGGTGCCCACGAAGTTGCAGGACACATCTGTTAGGAAACTTTAGGTAGAAGAATGGGAGGTGTCTAATTTGGATGGTTAGGCCTGATTATTTAAATTTTGACACACCTCCCAAAACTCTTGCAAATTGTAGAAGCAATGTTCTATTAAAAACTGCTTTAATCTAAGTTTGAATGAACTATAGTTATTTATATTGCGCAAAGAGCTTGGCAAGGCTTGATACAATTTGGTACCTATGTACTGTGGTTTTTTCTCGAAGATCGAAAGTCTGTGTGTCTCTGCATATACCTATCCCTAAACCTAGTATTATAATTATGTGACTGGATGACATTGATCTTTTGAGAATCAAAGTTTCTTACATAAAGAATGTTTTCAAAAATAAACAAACTCGGTACCGTAAGGAGCCCCAGCCCCACAAAAGCCTCCCTACAGTGCGCTCTGAATGGTAGGCCTGACATTGTTCTTATTGCCTTCTTCTGGCAAGCATAAATTCTTTCTCTATTGCCTATGGTGCCACCCCACAAAATAATTGAGTATAGCAAGTGACTCTCAAACAGAGCATGATACACAAGTTTATTGAGATGTTCATTCTGGTATTTGCATATTGATCTTAAAATGAAAATACTCTTAGCCAGCTTATTTTCTAATACAGTTAGATGGTCATCCCAACCCAGCCTATCGTCCAACCTCACTCCCAAAAAGTCAGCAGATGTTCTTAATTCTATCTGTTCTTCGTCTATGGACAGGCTCGGAAGGAAATTTCCACTCCTAGCCTTCTTTTGAGATGATTGGTTACAGAGAAAAGAAGTTAATACAGAGAAATAGTATCACGTAAAATGAAATAATCACAAAAAATGAACACATCAAAATAACAACCTTTCAAAAGCGCTTTTGTGCAACCCTTTATTCCCAATGAAAGGAATAAATTTACCAACTCCAACAATTTCATGCAAATACGTTCCAAACTAAAACCAAGCGTTTCCGTGTACGCCTGCCGCCGCGCCGCGAGTTGGGAACTACGTTTTGAAAATTCCTTACAAATTTCGCCCATTATCCCCGAAACAGCCCGGGGCACGTACCCAGTGGGCGGGCCCGGTAGTTCTCGGCAGAGAATTAGTCGTGTTAGCGTATTTGTATTCAGCCCGGGCCCGCTCAATTATACTCAGTCGATCAACTCGTCAACTGGAATGAATTAAATTTCATCCGGTGGGCCCCTGAATGCAAATGTATTCGGGGAGCGCCGCCATTGTGGCAGGGGCCGGCACAATGGCGGCAGGCTGTTATATCGTCATCACAATCATGATACAATCAATGAAGGCTGTGCGGCGCGGCGCGGCGGCCCCGGCGCAATGTGATTATGGGACCATTTCCTCACTGCAACCCGGCAAGTCTGTAGGCTGTAGGGGCGGTAGGGTTGGGACTGGTGGAGTTGGGTTACGAATATATAATATAATATAATATAGCTTCTAGCTGTGCATATACGGAACTAGAATTTGACATAAGTGCAGCTGAGAAATTAAGAGTCCTCCCTACCCAGCTAAAAATGTTCAAAAACAGCTCTCACACTGAACCATATAGACGCCCCATGAGGTAAGGGAAAATTTTAAATTCAATATGGTTGTAGCGGGAAATGTCCAAACTACAAAAATTGCTTTTTGGAATTTCGAAAACTTGAATAGTTTGTTTCCTATCATCAATTTAAAATAGTCAACTTTGGACATTAATATGACGTTTTTTGTGACCTTTTTCAAAAAATAAAAAAGCAATTCCTGTAGTTTAGAGTATTATTGTAGTTTAGAGTTTATCATAACGCAGAGTATGGATATGTTAAAAAATATGGGCACTAAATGGTTATGCGCGAAACCTTACTTCGCTAAATGTGCATTGATTTAGCATGGGCTCTTATGGAGCCGAAGTTCCAAAAGTCGCCGCTAGTGTCACAGAAAAACGAAAACTGCCATGGGTAGGGAGGACTCTTAATGTGAACTGAAATTTTGAGGTGTCTTAAAAAATGGTTTAAAGGGTTGAACAGAGGCGTGGTTTTAGCTTGGTCGATCTTAACCTATTAGTTTCGGCAATTTATGGCCCCCCAGCCGTAAAGTAGCATTTCTACAATTTTCTTATCACAAAAAAGATGGCGTTTTCAAAATAATACCCTTATTAAAATTTAGTAAATATTTTTATTTTTTTTACAAATAATTGCTTATTGTTTTATAATGTTTTGAATGAGAAGATATTTTGGTCAATCAATTCTTAATAACCTAATATAAATTATATACTTCCGACTGTGGAGAAAAAATTGTACTGAGAATTCTGTATTGATATATTAATATCCAACGTCCTTCATAAAATGACGTGTTTTTTAAATGGGTGTTTTAATGTTTGGGCTAGACCTTTTGTTTCTATTTAACATCAAACCAATTTAGCTATGGAGAGGAAGGCAGTTAATAAGTAATTGTATGGCGTAGCTAAAAACTAGTGGTTCATTAGTTTGGAATTTTAAAATCAGCAGTGTATCTAAATCAAGTAAAATTATTTAAATTTTTTCTACGATGATTTAATTTTTAGGGTTTTTTTCAAGTTTTTTAATAATTTAGTATTTTTGGAAAGAGGTCAACATGAAGTTTTACAGGAAAATAGGTTTTTAGGGTGCAGTTTTAATGGTCTGACTTTAAGGGAAGAGCTCTAGACTACCTTAAGGCACTTCTCAATAAGATTTGACAGTGGAATAGAGATTTCATAGAAAAGCTGATTGGAGTTAACAGATCCAGTTCTATCATCGAAGTCATGTGCTATTGGGAATGGAATTGCAAGCGAAGCTGCAGCTAGTAATTCAGTTTAAAAAGTATGGAATTTTTGTAACATTAATATTACAAAAAGTATTAAATAATATAAAACTAAAAGATTTCATCATTTGTACTAAGAAATCTTTTTTAAAATCACCAAGCGATCGTTCGTTAGCTAATTTGTTTTGCTACTGAATGTAAAATTTAATTTAAACTTCACAGTTTAATCATTAAAGTATAAATGGTTTAATGTTGTCAAAATTATTATGATTAAACTTCTTTCTATAAATGCAGTCGATAAATAGTTTTACATGGACTGCATTAGCACGTCACTTACAGACATTAATTACCTATTTCGTGGTTGTTCTACATTGCAATTTGTGAGCGGTGAGTGGCCTTATTTCTCAGTTAAAAAGTGTAAAGAAAGCGCTCGAATTGAGTTATTAGTGAAAGTTGTTATTATGAGATTCCCTATAGATCTAGAATTTTTTTTGTGTGATGTCTGAGTAGGGGGTATTGGTAAGTTCAACCCCAGCAGGGTGGTGGTGGTTGGTCTAAAAATAGAACCCCCCCCCCTCCCCCCCCTCCCCCGATGGGACCACCCACGAAGCCTAGCAAGTTTTTTTTTTTTTTTATTGAGGTTATGTAACCTTTTTTTTTTTTTTTTTTTTTTTTGAGCTTGTGTAATCTTTACCTAACCTAACCTAACTTAACCTAACGTTCACTTTTTGGTGACGTCATAGAGGTCAATGACCTTTCAACCTTAGGCCCCCCCCCCGGCTAAAAATAGATTTCTAAAAATAGCTAACCTAACCTAACCTAACTTAACATAACTTAACCTAACATTGCTTCAGGACAATATTCCGTGCCAATTTGATGAACTTTTCTTCTACAGGTCAAAAATGATGGAACGACATGAAGCAATACAATCAATATACCAAGCATATCCCGCTGCTGACTTAAATGAAATAGAAAGAGCTTTTGATGAGATGTACAAAAAGGAAGAGTACAACACTGAATATGTAGAATTATGGATATCATTCGGCGCTGATCAGTTGTGCCTGCATGAAATCAATAAATACTGGTCAACGAAATAATACTTACCTTGAATCCTCTCCCTCCTTCATCAGCAAAATGGCCTTTTTTAAAGGGCATCATAAACTTTTAGATTAATTAGAAATAAGGCGGAATATGGCGCTCGCTTGCGGTCGCTCTGACAGCCTTCTGCCAAGAAAAACTTCAGGTTGATGGCTTGTTACATCATAGTACTTAAGGGTAGGTGGCTTATCTAAATTAAAAAGTCCATGCCTAGCGAACACTACTTGCAACTAGGGAAAACAACCGGCAGAGTGTTGATTGATTCTGAGAGAAGGGTTTTCCAAAAGGGAAACTAGTAAGTCAACAAATAACTGTTTGTAAGAGAGAAAGTGACTAAAGATAAACATCGACAAATAGCTCGAGATAGGATGAGATAATCAGAGGGATTGGTTAGACTTTCCTTGTGTTAGAAATAGCAATAACCTTCCACTAACGTCACGTGACTCCCCCCCCCCCTGCGCAACATTAAGGAGTGGAGACAAAAAGGTGGTGGTGAAACGTAAAAGATTGGCTGAAACACCTGAGAGATGTGGAAAGTTACAAAATCAGAAATGAGGTTAACAAGACAAAATTAAACTGAGGACTGTATTTCCGAGCAATGGAATGTGGACAAGAATGTAATAGAAAGCTAGACTGATCGGGGAAAGTCCGGCGCCGCTCAGCTAACTGTGGAATGCGGTCAGGAAAGCTAGACTAATTAGGGAAAGTCTGGCTTAATGGTGAAAGTCTGACGCTGCATAGCTGCTGGGCAATGACCGTTTGGTCACGTAGACCTGCTTTCACCGTATACTGACCTCACTGTTTCTAGCTCAGTTTAGTTTGGGAGTTTGCGACGGTCAGTCAGCAAGTGTGCATGTGTTCTGTGCTGTGTACTCTTTGTGTCACAACACCCAGTGCTACATCATCTTTATTTCTTCAATCACTGCGTAAGTTATTATGTTATTTATTTTAATTTATTTTTTCTTTTATTATAAATTTTTAATTCTAAACTTTCAATGTGGCTTTTAAATGTGTGAATGATGATATTAATTTTTGATTAACTATCGATTAGCTTAATTTTACTTTCATATGTTTCACAAAGTAATTTGACTCAAATTGAAGAAAATTTTGAATTTTTGAAGAAAATTGAAGAGTTTTAAAATAAAATAAGAATTTATTTTATTTTTATTTATTTTTTTTTTATTTATTTATATTTTTTTTTTAATCACTTTTAACTTAATTGAGTTTAAATGTTTCATAAATCACTTTTCAGTTTTAATGATAGTTGTCATAATGATTAAAAGAATTTATTAAAGGATTTAGTTGTAAAGTAGTAAATGACTTAGAGTTTATTGTTAGTTTGTTAAAAATGAATATTAATAATTTAATATTTTTGAAAAATCATGCTTAACTTTAAATGTTAGTTTGAAATAGAAAAAATATAAGTAAATGTAGAAAAATCACTTTAACTTAATTGAATTAAAGTGATTTAGTTGTGAATAAATGAATAACTTAAGATGCTAGGTTATAGTTAAAGATTCTATAATGCAAATTTGATAAAAAGTAGTTTGTTAAACAAAGGTTAACAATATAAAGTAGTAATAGTGTTAAGTTTCAATTGTAAGGAAAGGTCATTGACCTCCATGGTTATAATTAGTCTTGAACCTCCCCTCCCCCCCCCCTTCTGTAAAAATAGAATCATGACTTGTAAAAATTTTCAGATTTGAAATGCTGTTCTTGTATTATATAGTTGCATGATAGTTTTAAGTTAAGTTTGTACAATCCGGCTGGCATATAACCGGGGAGCGGCTAGACACTGTATAGATTGGATATGTTTATATCAAAATTGTAGTTAAATAACTACTACTATACAGTGTTGGGCTCAGGTCAAGCTCGGGTTAGTTCAAGGATTTTACAAACTTGTGTGCATGATAGAAATTAATAAATAGCATAAGTTCTTATGAAAGTGTTCAGTCTGCATCGAGACAATGTAGAGAGAGTGTCACGTCGCATAGGTTTCTACGTACAGCGAGGTTTGTTTTGTGATTTCAGGATGGAGTTCCACTGCGATGTCTGCGGCAAGTCCTACAATAGCCGATATGCGCTTCTCCGTCATCAGGCGGAGCATAATGCTTCGAAGCTGGACTGTGTGCTCTGCGGCTACTCCACTACTCGTAGGGACTTGATGAAAAAGCACAAGTCGACAGTGGGACACCAAAAGCGATCTACAGGGGTGCAGCCGCCTCCACCAGAGCCTCGCTTCGCCTGTGGAGTGTGTAGCACCTCTTTTACACTGGAGAAGAACCTCCAGCAGCATATGCGGGAGCAGCATGACCCGGACGTCGAGAGGAACTTCCGCTGCCAGTATTGTGGACGACAATTCTCTCGGCGTGGGAACCATGCGGCGCATGAGGAGTTTCACTGTCCCGTGAAGAGGGAAGCAGAGTGGGGCCCGTCAGTGTCTTTCTCAGCTTCCCGGCCAGGGGTGAAGCGTCCGCACCCGCAGCAGCTGGAGGAGTCGCCGCAGCCTGAAGAGGAGTCACCGCAGCCGGGACCGTCTTCAGAGCCTTCGCCGGGACCTTCTTCAGTGCCTTCACCGGGACCTTCTTCTTCGGAGCCTCAGCCTGAAGAGGAGTCACCGCAGCCGGCACCGTCTTCAGAGCCTCAGCCTCGCGTGGTGAGTGTCGCCGACGACGACGATGACGGCCCGACCTTTGTGCGTGTGGAGGTCGGGTACGGCAGTAGGCTCCAAACATTCGCGCTGAAGGAGCCTATGCCGGCACTCAGGACAATCCCCGAGGTGATGAGAGACTTAAGGTGCCTGTTAGTTAGATTGTTAAGGAATTCGATCGAGGAACACCCTAATATTAAAGTGAACTTGTTCCTCGAGTGCGAGTTTGTTGATATTACCGGTGAGAATAAGTGTAAGCGGGCATTCAAGACCAAGAATGCTCCTCTCGAAAGCACGAGCGACTTTGAACAATTTGTTGAACTGTCCTTTGAAAAGCTCGTGCATGAGAAGGAGCAATGCGAAATGGTAGGCTCCGGTTGGACATACCTGCGCGTGATGAACTTGGAAGTGCGAATAAACGCGTATAGTCCATTGGGCGGTTGAGCGCGACACATTCCACTGCCCAAATCGCTCGCGGGTACGTGAAGTGTAGTGAATGTGATGAACAAGGACGACAAGTGCTTCGCCTACGCTATGCTAAGCAAGTTTGTTGTGTCACACCCCGAGCGGCCGGAGTCTTACCCGCAGGCCTTGTTTGCCCGCTACAATTTTGAAGGACTCTAGTTCCCCGTTGCACCCAAAGACATTGCATGGTTTGAACGAAACAATCTTAATGTTAGTGTGAATGTCTATGCACTCGAGGTTATGTATATAGAAGCGCTAGGGTGTTCCCGGTACACTGTGTATCCGCTGACACGACGTGAGCGAAAACTGTATCTATGTAAGCGGTGTTTCGATCACTTCATTTTGATCGCGAAAACATGGAGCAGCATCGACGGTACTGCGGAGTGGAGGTGCCGCTTCGCATAGACCTCGCTGCGAAGAAGACCATCCAGTTCAGCCACCCGGAGTTCAGCAGGAAGGACCGCTTCACCATCTATGCGGACTTCGAGTGTGCTCTGCAGCCTGCATCGGAGGTGTCCAACGTCGAGCGTCTCGCATCCATGTCCCGTATATATGCGTGTTTTAAAAATAAATACCTCTAGTCATAGTCTAGTTTGTTATTCAATCAAATTGATTTGTAAATATGTATCTGTAAATATGTAATGTCAAATGTAAATATGTAATGTGAAATGTAAATATGTGTTAGTGTGGAAGAAGTTATGATTCTAATGTAAATACTAACCCGTCGTTTCGACGGGTGCAGATACCAACCCCGCCGTTTTGGCGGGGTTAAGCAGTTTGTACTGAAAGTCAGACCACTGTAAATATGTGTCATAATGAAATGTAAAAGCAGACCTGTGTAAATATTAGTCTTATTGATTTGTATAAAGTCAGACCATTGTAATGTAAATACTAACCCCGTCGTTTTGGCGGGTTAAGCGGTTTGTACTGAAAGTCAGACCATTGTAAATATTTGTCATAATGAAATGTAAAAGCAGACCTTATGCGTAAAAGCAGAAATGTGTAAATATTAGTCTTATTGATTTGTATAAAGTCAGACCATTGTAATTATTTATCATAATGAAATGTATTAAAAACCAATGTAAATATTAGACGTATCAAAATGTATAAAGTTAGTCCTTTTGTAAAATGGTTATAATTTGAAATGTGAAGTTTGTAATAATTGATTGTAAAAATTGATGAGTGTACATACTGATGAGTGTAAACACTAATGAATGTAAATAAATATACATTCTAAATATCCATAAATGGTTCTTACTTATTTACCCATGTTTATGTCTATAAGAAATACAATTTCCAGAGATTGATAAAGAGTAAATTTGATTAATTTATAACTTGACATGCAGTCATACTGTTTTTAAATGAGAAAGTATAAACTTTATAACAATGATTGCTTTTCTTTCTCCAGGATAGTACCATTTTGGTCTATCAATTCTGTTTAAAATATAAATGTAAACATCTACTTAAGTTAGGATAGGTTGATTATTTTAAGGAAGACTCATTTCAGTAATGGATTGTGATAAAAGTAACTAACTCTGGACTCTTAAGACTATAAAGAACAAGGTACAATGACAAGACAGTGGTTAATGATATACACATTTTTATTTTTCAAAAAACCTTATATCTAACAATAATGGTTATACAAAAATTAGATGTAGAATTCTGCGAAGAGCATCTGGACCAGCATATCGTTCTCAGCAGTGGAGTCACCGAAGAGTTGGACGAAATCATTCATCTTCATGTCGTAGTTGGTACGGCAGTACAGGTAGGTCAGACAGTAGTGACCGCAGACCGAAGTATCCAAGCCTTGCAGTCGGTACTTGTTGTAGGTGTAATGCAACATATGCCCATTGATGTTACGTCTCAGAAATTGTTGAAAATCACCATGATACGGAGGTCTGCCAAAACTATCAAAATATTCGACAGTATTAGTGTTGTTGTTGCTGTTATCTTGTCCTCCAGGTCTGTAGAATGCCACCCAATGTTCTCCACTATGTGTATGCGGTTGGGTGTTTACCACTAATGCAGATGACGGAGCAATATGTCTCGGTAGACGATCTGATGCAAACACTCCGACATGTTGTACATTCGGTAATTGTAGTAAATATTTTCTTATAGTTGTGGTATTCATTCTTGTGAAACTGTATATTATAACACTGTCAGTGATGTACTGGCTGTAATGCACTAGTTGACTGTGCTTTATACATTTAGCCGGCATAGTCCACCGATATGTTACGATGTCGATCAATCTCAATGACATTGTCCAGTTCTGCATAGACAATAATGTTGACTGATTCGGTCAATGCTTCGCTGAATCCAATCTCGATGCGTAGATTTCCATTGCGTACCAGGTTCCAATGGCTGGACTCGTTAGCGCTCAAGTCAGGTGTTAAGTCAAACGCTAACAGACAATAACCTTTTTCGAAATCTTGTCTGCTGATATCATTACCGGTATTGTCAAAATGTATTCCGGTACCGCTGAACAGTGTGTGATACGATAGCGCATAGGCAACATCCGTATCATTACCAAACACTGGCTGTAATGCTTTCATCGGCACTTGTTCACCATCCAAGTACAGTGCGAAATAATTCATCTTGAAATGTTGGAAATTAAATGGATTTTTCTTGTAATCTCCGTTGAATGCTTGATTAGTAATCATGCCGACAATTACACGTTTTGGTAACTGACCCAAGTACACACTGTCCAATGTTTTGCTCAGTATGCCAGCGGGTAATGTGATTGATTTCACTTCAACACGTGTGATCGGATATTTGGCAGTACCACTCTCGAGTGTTTTACTATGTGCCAACAGTACGCTCGGATTGATTTTACAACGACGAACAAACAGATTTGTCTCTTTGATATGTACTTTATATGTTGTGTTATTGTCCGACATGATGGCAAATGCGTTCCTCGATCTGATCAAACGTAAACGCATCTCTACACCGTTTAACATGAACTTGTTCTGATTGCACAAGTCAATGTGTAGATGACCGATCATGTCTGCATAGTGACTCTTTTCAGTAAATTTTCGTCGTTGTACTAGTCCTTCATTTTCTTCTTTACAATTATCCATGTTATTAGAGTCATCTTTGTAGAATAACACACTTGTCATGTGTGACTTTTTAGCATCATGTCCGTAGTTTAAAAGGTTTTCCAAATACGCACGATAGGCGTAGGTATTGTTTTGCGGTGACACTAGTTTATTATTCAAGTGTAAATCCACTTGGCTAAATAGCGAATGTAACCAGTTATTAACCGGACCAAATTCCTTAATCGCATCGGCAGCTGTAAATTTTGTTCCATCTTCTTTGACAATAGTGGCTTGTACGTGTAATAATGTTTGTGATAAGTCCGTATATTCATCACCATGTCCGGGTATGACAAATTCAATAGGTGAGTCATCCGTCAATGACGATATGGGTTTATATTGCACCCATTTACCACTGTCAATGCTGGTCTGTGTCGGTGGTAGCGAGAATAAGTCCAATTCCGTCTTTGTACATTCGCATGATTTCTGGTGAATAAATGACATCTTTGTTGCTTAAGAAAATATATCAATCTCTCTACTTCTAGTAATCTTCTTTTTATTTTGCACTTGTCGCTTGAGTTTTTGTTTTGTATTTTTACGTTTCTTTACTGCTGCTGTCTTACACTTCCTTGCAGGAGACGTTCGTGCTCGAAGGAGTTTCGCCAAAGACTGAGGTGTTACTCGTGTGATGCGCCTCTTCTTATAGCTTCCACTGCTGTCGCTACCGCCAATGCCAGTGCCGTGTCCGTATCCGCCAATGCCAGTGCCGTGTCCGTATCCGCCGCCATGTAGAATGCGATCCAGTTTGTCGTCAGCTCGACGTTTAAGTCCACCAGTAAATTGTTTAAGACGATCATTCGCTGCATTTCGTGGGTTCATAGTACCATCAGCTATATCACTGAGAAACCCAACACCTGAACGTAATGCCTCCTTGCCCACAGCAGTTGCACCTGACTTGATTAATGGCATGACTGAACGAACAAGTCCACCAAGAAAACTTCCAATCCCATGTCCACGTTGATACGGTGCACCTCTATACACTGATACAATACCACTACTACCGCCAAGTTGTTGATCACGGTAGTATTTGAGGTAGGGATCATTAAGATTCATTATACTGTTGTAACTGCTGGTACTCTGCGGAGGTGAAGTTTCATGTACGTAGTACCGAACTCGAATGGCAAGTGATGACCTTTGTCGTCCCTTAAATCAATTTCCACACTCTCGAACGAGCTCTTTATGACAGGCATGTAGTGCGGTGAAGTGAAATGCACAACCTTATGTGACCCGTATTTATAGTCAGTGGTGTCAATGTTGACTATTTTTAACAGTGGTGCTACAGTGTCACCCACTAATTGTGGTTCTACAAGGTCACAATAGACATAAATGTCTGCTGGAATGCCAGCCAATAAGTTTGGTGGTCTTGTAGCTTTCCTATGTCTTTTCACATCCACATTATTTACATCATATCCTAACTGTAACGCTAAAGTGGGGCTAAGTTAGTTGTGTTAGTGTATCTGTCATTGTAATCAATTCAACCTTTTTTGTATCACTATCATACTCGAACTCAATACTGTTAAGTTTAAGTTTTGTATTCCCGTTAATTGCTGCTAGCAATTCATTGATATCTTTGTAATTGCCAGACTCCACTTTTGCTACAGTCAAATTTGTATTAGTAACTTCATTATCTTCAATTTCAGCAGTTGGTTTTGTGTAAATATATATGTTAGCATCATTACCAACTGTTAAAAACGAGCATGGATAGTGTGCTTCAACTAGTGCTATTTCCCAATCTGCTCCGTCACCACCAGGCAAATGTATTGTTGATGGAAAATGTGTCACATAATGAGTCACTGTATTGTTCGGATAGTAGTCCATCGAACTATTGCTAGGCAGTGTCAAATAAAACTGATTATGTCTAGACAGTGACATGACGGTTAGGTTAGGTTAGGTTAGGTTATTTGTTTCACTTCAGATGCAGGTATCCAAGAATTAAATTCGTCTCCGTAACCTACCCACTTGACGAGGTAACGCTTACTGCGACCTCTACCCTTAGTGTCAAGTATTTTATCAATTTGGTACAATCGATCCGGTCCTATTGTCACCTTTTGTAGCTCATGTTCATAGAAACGACCAACTAAGGGTTTACCATTCAAGTCCCTTATTATATACAATGGTAGTGGTTGTGATCCATATTCTCGATCAATAACAAAAAATTCTTTACTCCAATTGGTCTCGTAGCCTTTTGCAAATGTACCTTTCTCTTTAGCAATACGCACTGTATCACCCGGTTTGAACTTTGGTTTTTTACGTTTTGGTAATGAGCTGTCTTTGTACATATGACTCCATACTTGGTACACTGTACTTTTGTTTGCTTTCACAACGTCCATCGGACATAAACCATTACCCAAACTTCGGTGTGCACTGTTATTGTAAGCATCAACCAATTCATCCAACACATCGATATAACGAAATGTATTTTTATATGTTAAATATCGCCACATACGTGTTTTCAGTGTGCGATTGACTCGTTCGACAACAGCCGCTTTAACATCGGGGTTTTGTGTAGTGACATATTTCACATGATAATCTCTAAACACACGGTTCACTTTTGCACCTATAAACTCTGTTCCTTTGTCAGTTTGTAAACAACATGGTGGTACAGTGTAAGGACTGTTAAAAATTCGTTCGAATGCTGCTGCCACTTCTTCACCGCTCTTACGTTTTAATGGTTCCACATATAACCGCTTACTAAACACATCAATCACTGTTAGCAAGTAATTGTAGCCATCATTATATGAACTAAGTCCTCGCATATCATTCAGGTCGGCTTGCCATAATTCATTAGGTCCAAACACAACATATCTGTTACGTGGAAATCGTTTTCGAACAGGTTTGTGTAATGTATAGGTGTCTTGGGTGCGTAACCATTCGATAACTTGTCGTTTTGTTTTGTTCTTTTTCTTCTTACTTCGACGTAATGCTCTGACAAGTGGGCTAATACCACCAAACGAGCCTGGGTTTGCAGGATCATAATACACTTTCTCTTCCATCACTGTTCATGACTATAGTGTAAATGACTATCACATACCAAGTACACCTATACTTATACATTTTAATCTATAGTGAATGCATCCCACTGTAAAGGTTTTCCTCTTCGTGCTCCTGCCCTTGACCTTAATCTATGGGCTGTTGGCGTTGGGCTCGGTGTTGGCGGATAATATAACGAGTGGTGTGGTGGTGAAGGAGTATGCTGTCTTGATGGTGAAGGTGTAACCAAACCTTCTTCCAAATATGGTTCACGACCAATATACTGTCGAGCTTGTGCATTGCTTACGTACTCGGTCGGTACGTTCATTTCATTTAATGCATCCAATACTTCATGCCAGCCTGTGGGTACATTTTCCAGTCTTCGCACTCGTACAATTGCATGTAACACATCAATAATGTTCGAACCAGGTATTCTAGTGTTATGAACAATAACCGTACCATCAGGGTCCCATTTGATTATCTGTTTGTTACGTTTTATAAATCTTAACAAGTTGCGTACATCCTTTTGATACGTGGCAGGAAATGTTTGTACAATATCCTCCTCATTATCCTCTTCTTGTATAATTGGTAAAATGATAGGATTGCGTTTTTGTGAACTAAAATATAAAAACCTCTGTAATACTTGTTGATACTGTTTCCACTTTTCACTGTCATCCAATGTTTTGTCTTGTAATATACGATGCATTTCAGCATCCAAACTATTAGTATTAACCGTTGATGATTGAGTTAGTTTTGATTGTGAAGCAGTAGCAGCAGGTGTTGGCTCACTATGTATTCGATCAAATAGCTCTTGCGGAACAACAACCATCTTCTTTGAATATTCCAAATTTGATCTATCCATTTTTCTAACTAATCGCACTATTAAGAACTGTTTGTAATACAGTACTTAATAACAGTGGTAATAGAAATCCACCACCGTGTTGTACAAGATATTTACGTTTCTTGCTCCAATTCTCACCACGTTTCACTAGACGTCTGAGCACCTTTTTATGTTTACGCAATTGTCGTTTTTGTTTGTCTGTTAACTGGATATTACCACGTAACAAGTTGTATGCGCACTCGCACACTGATCTGATACGACTGACGTCACAAGCCTTCAACAGTGCTTTACGTTCCTTCGGTGTAGCGTGTATCAGTGCCGTTAACAGAGCAGCGTCTTTCTTCACACACTGTGACATTACGACTGAGTGACTGGTCTCTAGTGTACCCCTTTTATTTATACTTTTTTGGTTGATAAACATACTGTTGTTTTTAATCAGGTAATATACCCGTACGTATACGCACCTCGTCTGGTGTGGACTGTTTTAAATCTAACAACAAATAACCATGCGGAGTACGTGTAGCATCAGCATACGCTTCTTCAATAAACCTTGTATTTTCCGGATACACTTGTCGGGCTAAATGTTTTATTTGAGCCCGGTCTCTTGGATTTTTAAAAAGCACTATATAATGAGCATTTAGTGAAATGTCTCTTTGTCCTCGCCCTTGGTGGAAAATGTTTTGTGTTATAAAAAATACACTCAAGTTCCTATGGTGAGAGCCCTTAGTAAACAAGTCCACTATTGTATTGGATCCTGAGGTGGCTGATGATTCACGCATCATATCATCAACAATTACCAAAGTGGGTGTACCATCAAAGTCCTCCATATTTGGTAACCCTTCCCTATATTGCACATTACCACTATCACTTACACCAGGATTTAAACCCGGGGAATGATGCCAGTAAATATTATTGAACTTTGTATCACACATAAAATCCAAATACTTAATAAATCTGGCTACAAAATATGATTTCCCCGATCCAGAAGGCCCGGCCACTATGGTTGAAAATGGATGTTGCCACCTCAAGTCCATTTTGTCAACTGAACACAACTACACACTTACCATCACTTTTATAAACTTTAAGCATAGTTTCTTAAACAAGGATTCAGGTTTAATAAATAAAAAGACAGTTTAATCTGTTGATGTATATTTGCTTACAAAAACTATCAGATTTACAATTCTTTAGTGAAGTCTTGAAGCTTCTTGCTTTACAATGTACATTATTTCCCTCCACATTTCTTATTAATTATATCTTCAATGATATTTACAAAGTTATGGCGAGTCAAGACTTGATTATATTTGGATTCATAATGCATACCAAATTTTCGCATCACTTCTTTAGCTTTATTCAAGATATTTATGCTATTAGGAACATTTTCCCTGAAGAAACATATTTCAAACCCTTTTTCTTTAGCTTTCTTCAATGCACATTTAAAGTTTCTTTTTTCAGTACGAATACATTTGTATTCGCTCAAACCATAGATATCTAAGAGGGTTTCCTTAAACAATACACAAAAGACATGTTTCAAGTCTTCATCTTGAGGTAATACAGCTACCTTCAATGACTGTTCAGACAGAGTCTTTCTCAATATGTCTGCAGTAGTTTCCAACCCCTTATTCACAAGAGTCAGCTGTTGGTTGGTTTCAAGTGACTTTGTAAGTGTTTGTAACAGTTCACTATTCTGCTGTTTTAGTTTGTACTCTCCATGTTTACGGATTGAAGGTAACACTTCTTTTGTGACCCATTTTCTAAAAGCATTAGCCTCAGGTTTTTTCGATGATAAAATCAATGAGTATAAACCACTTTCATTAATAAAAACAGACGATTTCTCATTTCCTTTTAACCCCGCCAAAACGGCAGGGTTTATATTTTCATATGTGAGCTTGTCATCATCATCAACATGATTTCTAACTGCTTTATTTGTATCTAAATAACCAAGTACTTCAGCAACTTCTTTCCCCTTGAACCAGGGGTTATTATCACTATCAATTAATATAGTGATTGGTTGATTTTTAAACACATAAGCAATAAGGATAGACATATTTCCTCAAATGTAAAAGTGAGGTTATGTTATACACCAAGCACAGCAGTACAGCTCTAGTTCAGACATCCACACTAACTGAGCTCCAAGACTAGACTGATCAACAAAAAGCAGATTCATGTATATAAAAGCTGTGTCACCATACAGCAATCAGATGTTACAAACACACTCTTCAGCTTTGGTAATTTAAATTTTCCAGTACCATAATTTTGGTAGAAATCCCGTACGCAATACGATAATATTGTACGGATACGATAATTATGTAAACAGTCTCATTAAGCATATCAATTAAGCTAATTTACATATTAATTTGCTCATTAACATATCAAAGTTCAATTCCTAACACCATAAGACTAAAAAAAAAAGGTTGTTTTCCCTAGTTGCAAGTAGTGTTCGCTAGGCATGGACTTTTTAATTTAGATAAGCCACCTACCCTTAAGTACTATGATGTAACAAGCCATCAACCTGAAGTTGTTCTTGGCAGAAGGCTGTCAGAGCGACCGCAAGCGAGCGCCATATTCCGCCTTATTTCTAATTAATCTAAAAGTTTATGGTGCCCTTTAAAAAAGGCCATTTTGCTGATGAAGGAGGGAGAGGATTCAAGGTAAGTATTATTTCGTTGACCAGTATTTATTGATTTCATGCAGGCACAACTGATCAGCGCCGAATGATATCCATAATTCTACATATTCAGTGTTGTACTCTTCCTTTTTGTACATCTCATCAAAAGCTCTTTCTATTTCATTTAAGTCAGCAGCGGGATATGCTTGGTATATTGATTGTATTGCTTCATGTCGTTCCATCATTTTTGTCCTGTAGAAGAAAAGTTCATCGAATTGGCACGGAATATTGTCCTGAAGCAATGTTAGGTTAAGTTATGTTAAGTTAGGTTAGGTTAGGTTAGCTATTTTTAGAAATCTATTTTTAGCCGGGGGGGGGGGCCTAAGGTTGAAAGGTCATTGACCTCTATGACGTCACCAAAAAGTGAACGTTAGGTTAAGTTAGGTTAGGTTAGGTAAAGATTACGTAAGCTCAAAAAAAAAAAAAAAAAAAAAGGTTACATAACCTCAAAAAAAAAAAAACTTGCTAGGCTTCGTGGGTGGTCCCATCGGGGGGGGGGGGGGGTTCTATTTTTAGACCAACCACCACCACCCTGCTGGGGTTGAACCTACCAATACCCCCTACTTGTCTGTCCATCCGTCCGTTTGATACAATTGCGGAGCTTCCTTGTTTAAAACTTAGCTTGTAGGTGCAAATCTCTAATATTGAAGCAATTTTTAAATTTTAGATTTTAACCCCTTAAATCACCTAAAAATGACACATAGAATACAATTTTCTTCGTTATATTTTGTCTGTAAAAATTCAGGTTCAGAGGTTATAGGGATTGGATGTTAACAAATTAAATTTCATTCAACTTCCTTAAAAAATCATCAAAAAGTACCTGAACCATAAAAAATAAGAAATATAGTATTTTGAATTATTAGTATACCCCCAATTAGTTGTGGAGAAAGTAAATTTTTTCGTTTGGTTGCTAAAGGAGGAAGTTATTATGGTTTTAGCGAATTTCCCCTAGGGAAGAAGCTATTACCGTAGGTCTCATGGTAAGACCTAAGCCCAAGACCATGATAACTTTTCTTTTTGAGGCCCCCAGAAGCAAAAAACACCATTCGTTCAAATTCCTAGATGTATGGGGATGAACCCCCCCAAAAATGGGTTTTTTTGGGGTTTTCACATAGAAAAATAAAATAAATAAAATTTTGGTTACCATTGAATTCAGCTAGAAAAAACGAGCAATTTAGTATTTTGAATTATTGCTCTATGTCCATTGGTTACCGAGATATTGAAAGTGGTAAACACAGTACGTTGTCCCTATGTTAACCTTAAGGGAAATAAGTAAAATTCTATATCTCGCTTATTTATCAACATATATTAATAAAACTTGGTTTGTGGCTTCATCTAGATGAGATGTAATGTATTTTGATCTAAAATCCCCAACATTTCCATTTTTGTGGCAGCAAACCTGCATTCTCATTCTCCATGTTATTCTTATGGAGATTACACAAACATGTCATATCTTGCAGTGTTGGTTGGAATTTTTTTGGCATTTGAAATTCGCTGAGTATGCAGGTCTGCTGCAACGGGGTTATTATTCTTATGAAGGCTTTTAAAACATTGACTTATCTCATCTATTAATCGATTTCGATAAAACGTGGTACGCTTGTACTGAATCTAATTACATAGAGCCCGTAGATTGTTTTTATAATTTTCAATTTTCAACCGTAGTAAAAAATTGTACCCCTTAAAAAACAACACAAAAATATAATTTTAGTACGGCTCTTATAAGATTTAGTTTTAATTTTAGTAGTATACAAACCTGTTGGCACCTAATTGAGATAATATTCATGTTCAAATCATAAAACATAAAAAAATAAGCCATAAGTCTTTTTTTTAATAAGTAAAAAAATAAAAATTATTAACTTTCGTAAAAGGGGAACATATTTATTTGTCAGATTTCTGATAATGACAATTAACTATTGATATAAATTACAAATACAGTACATTTCAGGAATTCACAACTTAATTTTTCTTATTAAGCATTACAGGTCAATAATTTAAATTTGGAAAGTTATTAAAAATGTTCAATGTAATTCTGTAGATAAAAAACACAACAATTAGATTTTAATGAACAGTTAAAATATTCAATCCTTAAGTCTCTGAACCCAGACTTAGTGAACCCATGATATTCACAACGATCATATTTCCAAATTCTCAAATATTCGAAATTTATTCAACATTTTACTAGAAACATAAAAATGTATGCCAATTAGAGATCTAAAATACTCAAGGACTCAAGGATATTTTGATAGAATTGACTTGTGCTTTACTTCGAATGAAAGAAAAAATGCTATGACTAAAAAGAGTTCCATAATTGAGGTATGTTTTCCAAAAATACATTCTATAACATTACCTGCAATTAAAAGCGTATGATTATTGACGTTGATAATAATTGTCAATAATAATTAGGTTGTTGCAATAAGAAAATAACATTATTTGGAACTCATACAATCGTGGTTAAATAGTATATTTCATTACTAGTACCGAAAGTGGCACTTTCCGGTGCGCGCCCAAGTTTCATGTGTGAGGCGGAGCCGAACACAGGAATATCGAATTTCACGTGTGAGGCGAAGCCGAGCATGTGAAAGTGTGTTTCACGTACGAGGCGAGCCGAGTACGGGAATAATTGGAGCAAGTGCCGGAAAATCACTTTCGGTACAAGTTATGAACGGTACTTTCCATCACGACGCAAAAATACACACAATGCTGAAGAAGAAACCTCAGTAAAATGCAAACTATTATATTTCTCAATTAACATTTTTTTTATAATAACAAATTTACTATAACAAGCCTACATAATAACGTAAAAATTAGAAGTTCAAGGTTATGTTTATTGTGCAGTTGGTATTGGTTGAGAGATTTTAAACATGCGCTATAATAACAACACAGCAAAACTCATTTATACCTATTCCTGTTTTCGGTTTACATTGTTGAACAATAAGAACAGCTGATTTAAATTGTAAGAATAAACGGCAAAGCGACGTCAGAGCGCGTAGCGGGCAAATGGAAAACTAATTGAGAGCAAGCGAAAACAAATTTAGAGCAAGGGAAAATCAGCTGATCGTTTTTCCCTTGCTCTAAATTAGAGCTTGGGAAACGATCGTTTTCGTTGCTACAGCTGACATCGAAAGTAGCTACTTTCGGTACGGAGTGATGAAAAATATATTTTTTTTCAAGAATGTTTACCGTAACCTTTATACGGTATAAGTTTATACTAGGCCTATCGATGTACATGACCACCATATATCTATGGTTTATACTAACTCTTTTATGAGCAATGTTTGTTAATATGATGCTGTTATGAGCTTGCGAGCTTGACTGAGTGCAGAGAGGCTCATCTCAAAGAGGGCTTCGAAAATTTTTCTCAAAAGCTGGAAATGACTTATTTTGCCTTTCAAATTAATGTAGGCTGCACAACCGACTTTAAAGTGAGGCATTGCATTAACAGTAGCAATTTAATACGTAACTTTTAAGTTGTAAAACAATCATCCTTCACTCATCTGTCATTCATACTTGGCTTAAAACACCTACCTGGGTAGGTCGCCATTTCAAGTAATGTATCTAATGTATCTAACTTCATAGGGTTGAAGTGTAAAATTCAACATGCCCTGCCATGTTTGCAACGAAATAACTATAGGAAAAATGTGGGCATAATTGAAAGCAATGTTAAAGATATCATGATAGTTTGTTTAATAAACATCGATAGTTTATTTTTTTAATAACATTATATAAATATTATAGGAACTTTGTACGTCCCATGTGGAGTGCTAGACTAGGGTATTCGTGCAATGCAGACCTTTCAGTCGTATGATGAGAGACACATACTCAGAGTGTTTTTTTCTTTATGGAAAAGTCAAAACTACGTGTAGAGAAAAATTAAGGAAAATAGTGAATTACCGCTTGCAAGGCGTATCTGGAATCTAGCTACTTGGAGGTTACGAATTGCAGATAGTTATAAGCGATGAATTTGTGGGTGCGGTCCACATCGGGGAATACTACCACAAAGATGGAATGGATCCACTCCTTTCTCTGTAATAATACGCTCATCCATAATACCATCGTCATAACCAGGCCAATTCATAGTTAATTGGCGAAATCGGGGTTAAAATCCCAGCCTTTAAATGCGGCCTTATCAGCTCATCCCTGACTGGTCGTATTTAAATGATAGTTCAAATTAAAGTAATTGAACCACTGATTTTTTTGAGACCAACACGAACTTTTTTCTAGACCAAAACGAACTCATAATGTGATTAGAACAGGAGATATATAAGGAAAACCAAACGAAAAAATCAGTTTAATTTGGAAGCGCTCATAAGATAAAGGAAGAATTTTTATTTGAGTAGGTATCTCGAGGACGAAAGAATATTTCCAAAAGCGGATTGCGTCATTGTAATCAGCGTAAATATCTAGTCTGTACTGAAGTTTCCCAACACTAAATTCATTTTAAAAATTACCTTGTATCCATTATGGCGGATCCAAGATGGCGGCTGAAAATTAAGAATACCCGATGAAAATTAAGTATTTACCTCCCAGCCGAACTATCGGCGGTGCAGGTTTCAAAACCAATATCTTGGGAATTATACATTTGGATACCTTAAATAAAAGTTTTTCAATATCTGTTTTTTTTTTAGCCCTTTGAACTTTGATCTTCGTTATTCACAGTTGAATAAGGATGCCAACCCTGAAATTTATGATTTCCCAACCTCAAGATTGTGGAAAGATCGAAGAAGTATGATGAAGTATGAAGTATGAAGTATGAAGCCATTCTGGCAAACGCACTTCTTGTTCAGTACATAAAATAGAATCAATCGTAAATTTGAGTAGGACCCTACTTCAAGGTCACATGGATCGGTGAACGGACTACTAGTTTCTAAGCTGGCTATGAGAATGATATGAATGTGATCAATTGGTTCCTTGAAAGAAAAAGAAAAAAAAATGGCTTAATTGTTATTTTTAATAAATTCTTATAGAAGGTATGAATCTCGTTCATAGTGTTTAGATTACATTCATGTAATAAAAAAATCACAAGATTAAAGACTATCTTTTCCTTACTTAAAAAAACCTTGTATAAGGAATAACATCTATTACGTAAACCTTTAACTTAATTTACACCCAGCCTTTCAGCGCACCTGCAGCGCTTCCTTTCCGCATAATTCGCTATTTACATTTTAATGGCGTATTTCCCTAAATCCATTTTGTTTCCGTTGACCAAACCCAGTCTGTCGTAGCCTCGTAGCTCGAGCAGCGTAATACGATTGCAGGGAGAGCGCTGTTCCGGGGGGGGGACAAAATGGCGGCAGTTTTTAATCAGCGCAAGTAGTCGGGCAGATGGAGCATTAGCATCACAATAGAGTTTCATCGCGTAATGACTGTTTTTGTAGAGGGAGCGGCAAACACAACTTTCAATGGACAAACAGGCTTTCCGTCCGTCCATGTCCTCGGGACTTAATTTAAAAACGGCCCGGAGTCCGGGGTAACGAAATGGACTGTTTAATGACAATGCCCCAAGATAACAGCGGAAATGATTTCGCGCCGGATTTTTTTCTCTTGTCAAGGAAAAAACTGATGGATTGATAATGAAGGGGACAATGTAGCGGGAGATGAGGGTGTAATCACTGTGGAAATGGCGGGTGAAAACTCTTTCTAAATCCTGGAATGGCACGATTGGATACGGGACGGTTTTATGTGTCGCTGTATTTAATCAATCGAAGAGAGTTGTTATGCAGGGTGTTTTTTTTAACGCAACCCATTTTTAAGATTGAATTATGCACATATGAATGTGTAATGAGTATTGTTTTATTGATCTTTACATTTTATACAATCCATTATTTAAGTTTGATCATATTTACTTTACATTATGTGCTCAAACAGTCCGCCATTGGCATTTGTATAAAGTTATGCTCTTTCAATCAAATTCCCGAACACGTGTTGTAAGGTGCCTCTTTGAATTTCTTGCTTTAAATTTGTTATGTTTGTTTTGAGGTGCTGAATATCCTGTGAATTGTTTTCGTAGGCCTTACTTTTTATGTATCTCCAAATAAAATAATATACTGGGGTAAAATCCGGGGATCTTGAGGGGAAATAATCCTTCACCGATAAAATCAAGTTTTGGGTTGCGTTTTTAATGTGTGTTTCTTTAAGCACGGTAACTCGCGTAATAATGGTCCGATCAGAATGAAATTTGCCAATGACATGTAAAGTAGTAATTATCATACGAAATCAATTCACAAGATACTCAGCACCTCAAAACAAACATAACAAATTTAAAGCAAGAAGTTCAAAGAGGGACCTTACAAAACGTGTTCGGGAATTTGATGGAGCGAGCATAACTTTTTACAAATGCCAATGGCGGACCGTTAGAGCACACAATGTAAACTAAATGTGATCAAACTTAAGTAATAGTTTGTATAAAATGTAAAGATTAATAAAACAACACTCATTACACATTCATATGTGTATTATTCAATCTTAAAAATGGGTTGCGTTTTAAAAAAACACTCTGTATTTTATAGATAACACATATTCAAATTATATATCCGTTGAATTATAAAATATGCTGCACATACCTAAATTATTCTAATATACTCAGTGTACACTATTTTTTAACTTATTACTCAAAATGTATAGTGTCTGTAACATATTCCGTAAAAAAGGAAAACCTAATTAAAATAATCACAAAATACTTAAAACTATGTTGAAGCCAACATTGATAACAGAAATGTGTATTTATTATTGATAACTTTTGGTACAGCATTCAACCAGCTTGGGAATAAAACAACATAATTAACACGATGATGATTGCATTGGTTTCCTGTCATCTGTGCAAGGAAGCTCATACTTTCAATGCGAAGAAGAGTTGCAATGATAGAACATGGCCATACACCACATATTCCTTATTTTGTAATTCAAATATGTAACGCTACCCATTCAATGGAAATTTACTGAGTTAATTCACGTAGTATGATTTCAAGCTATGGATAGTTATTTTGCGTACTGCACGAATTAATAAATTGGTTGTTTGATAAAACGCACAATTAAAGCATACTATGATGATCTAAAATTTATGTTTCTTACGTTACTTTGTGACTAATTAATATTATATTCCACTGTGATGAAAAATAACATGAAAGAAGCCTTTGGCAAAAGTTGATGAATTTCGTCCCAGACCTGACTAGCTGATCCATGTTGTAACACAAATTACAGTTACTAATACTTGCAAATGACCAATTGCTAAACTGTGTCTTCTTCCCATAACAGACTAGAATTTTTGGGGGGGGGGGCGGGGGGCGGAGAGTCTTTAAAGTGTTTTCTTTTCACTGCACTGATCAGCTGATCTTAAACTGATCTTCAGTTTGGTTTTGTTTTACTTTGTATGTTTTCTCAAGAAGTAGCGTACAGTTCGCGCATAATATATCTGGCTATGATCGGGTCAGCTGATTGTAAGGTGCGGGGGGGAGAGGGGGTACTTTTCTGAAAACATTTTCTTAAACACCGCTGCTTGTCAAATGACGTGTTTACCAATATCATATGTTCAAAATATCATATGACACGGTTAGTAGCGTAGTGGTCATAGCCGGAGATATGATGCGCGAACTGTAAAAGTACAGGTCAATTGCACCCATCTAAACCTCGATAATAATTTACTTTTTGTTTAATAATCAGTTACCTAGAATTATTTAATCTCTCATCAAAACTCACATTATGTAACAATATTGTAATTATTATACAAGTTAACGATTTCGATTAACACAAACATTTTTAAATACCAACCGAAAAAATAGGTAAGCAATACTTCTGTTCAAATTCGTTTACACCATTGACTATAAATGTATAAGTCAATGACTTATACCTCCATACTATGATGTATAAGTCATTCGTCATAGTATGATGTATAAGTCACCTATAATGACGTATACATTCTTAGTCAATGACTTATACATCCACAGTATGATGTATAAGTCATTCGTCATAGTATGATGTATAAGTCACCTATGATGACTTATATATTCATAGTCAATGGTTTACTCCCATTTTTAAGTTGTCAAACATATTTGAAATTCTGAATTTTGTGAAACTTTCCTAGTAATTTTTGAGAATTTTGCAGGCTCAATAACTAAATAATAAGCTGTTGACTGAATTAAAAATACTATTAAAATTCATAAGTGAATTAAAAACGTCTCAATATATTTAATATTTTTCTATGCTAAGATTTTTATTAACTACACAGTTTAAGTTGTAAATTAATAAAAATTACCTAAGGTACGATTTTAAAGAGTTTATTTCAAAGTAGACCCCTTTTTCCATAAATAATGTCCAGTAGCCATATTAATGTAGACTTACAGTCCCAATAAATAAAAGTAAGAGAAATTTTAAATGGAATTTGCTTCAGATGAGTTATATACAGCTTTACCTATATTGAGAGTAAACGTAACATTTATTTAAGGGTTCCCAGAGGCAAAATGAAGAGAGAGACAAATTACTTAAATACAATTTAAATATTAAATATTATTTAATACTTAAACAATTTCTTTCCGAAAGACCTTTTACAGTGTCCAGAACTGTCTTAGCCAGTCAAGAATTTTATTTTACTCATAATATAAATAAGGCCAGAGAATATGTTTTTAGTTTTTAGGAAATATCTGTGTTTCTGACGCTTGCCAATGCATGTAAAAATGTTTTTACGGCAATAAAGAATATTCTGATACAATTTTAAACAGTTTTTTCAAAGTAGACCCCTTTCTCCATAAATAATGTCCAGATTAAGATGTGTTTGGACTTACTAACCCAAGACAAAAAAAATAAGAGAAATTTTAAATCGAATTTGCTTAAAATTTCTTAGAGAGTTAAATACAGATTTACCTATATTGAGAGTAAACGTAATATTTATTTAAGGGGAGCAGGAAGGCAAAAAATTTTTTTTTCGAAAATTGTTTTTAAGCATATTTTGATTTTTTGTAAGGTTCCCTTTAAGAAAACATATGTAGTTAAGCTAAAAAAATATTTTTAATGTATATAAATAAATAAAAACGAAACTAAGACACCAAGGTTTTGGCTCTGAAAAGCCCCCAGGACACGACCGCTAATTTGACTTTACCGCTAATTTTCCGGAACTTTGGTTTTTTATACAAAAGGTACGCTTTTTTCAAAAACTATTAGAGATAGAGGCTTGAATTTTTTTTTGTTTTATAGGTGACATAGTAGTCTAGTTATACATGCTAAGCTGTTACTAAAGGTTACCATATTCTTATTTTAAAAAATAAATTACTAGCTAAAAATGGGATTTTCATCGTTAAATTTTTAAAAATTCCTAAAATTTTTATTTTCTGTTATTTTACCATAAAAATGCATGTGTTTGTTAGGTAAACAGTATATATTATGCTGTTAAAAATTAAAGGATGTAGCTCCAATAGTTTCTGAGAAAAATGTACTTAAAGTAGCCAATTTTAGCATGCGTAGCATAGGGCCTTCCCGCTCCCCTTAAGAGTTTCCCAGAGGCAAAATGAAGAGCGAACCCTGTATGATTCGCACCCCTCCTGTATCCCGAAGATCTACCACCACCAACCGCTCGCGTTCCGTAGATTTCCCATCGACCACATAGTACAAATAGACAGAGCATCCCTATCTTAATAGCATTGCAGCAAATGAAGCAGGGGCCGCCATATTCTTTCGGTATAGAAACACAAAACGACACCTAAAACAGCGTACTCTCACAGTGCTCATGTTTCAAATAACTCGTAGTTTATACTATTTAGCATTGAGGCTTAAGATTAAAATTTTGCATGTGAAGAGTCCTTTAGATTTAAACAGTAATATTATCAATCATATTACCAAAATAATTTTTGTTCTTTTTAAAAAAATGATAAAAAGTCATAAGTTTTTATTCAACTTTTAAACATGACATGAAAAAAGTAGTCGGCTGCTACTATTTTTATTTTTTGGTCAGGTAAAATAAAAAACGGTGGAAATTGTCGCTAAAGAGTTGAACTTTTTTAATCATATTTTTTGAAAAAATTAGCTGCCGTAGTTTGATCGATAACTTAGTTATTGTGGAAGAGTTTATCCGTGCGGCGCCTGCATAAAAAAAAATCAATCCTAAACTGCTGTTTACAAAAATGTAATCGACTACAAAAGTACAAATGTGGTATCAAATTAAAGGTCTGAATCTCACAAATAGGCCCCCTACTATGGTGCCAATTATAAATGGTTTAGAAGCAGTTTACGCATCATAGGAACGTTACAGGTGCATTCCGCGGCTGCAGCTTCTCTTAAAAAATGTCAGGACAAGCTTCTATGTTATCGAATTGTGCGATGTGTAAACTGCCTCTAAACGGTTTATAATTGGTACTATAGTAATTCTGAGATTCAGACCTTTAATTTGATACCCTAGTTTTAATCTGTTCCGCCATCTTGTCACCGACTAAGGACAATCTCTTGCATCATCGCGCGCGGGCCTATGCTCCATCTATTTGTACTATGTGGTCGATGCACCAACCGTTCGCGTTCCGTAGATTTCCCCCAAAACAGCTTTGAAATACGAGTTGCTTATGGGAGCGACATGAAAAGCTTTTGTAGCCGAAGGTCGAGACTCGAGAGGGCGTCTTTTTAATCACATTAAAGAGACCGAGTGGTGGGGGAAGGCGAGTTCTGGGTATTGTACCTCGACGCGACAAAGAGACGACACAATGTCTGCGACCACAATAACCGCCACAATAACCGCCACAATGACACAATAACTGATAATGGAGCAACCGGAGACTTCCCGAGTCGAACACTACACCGCGAGTTGTATGGCGTTCTCACGTCCACAAAGGGCAACAAGAATCCGATTATTTGGATAGCTCTGGGATCGAACCCGTGAACTGTGGGCTGTGGGGAGATACGGGTTGGAGATATGGGAGATAGTGGAGATAGGTGAGGACTAACCACTGTTGTGGGGTGGTTGCTTTTGTATCGGGAGAATGTTGTAAATAACGTTGGCACGTGAGATTCCTCGTTTACAGTAGGAGTGTTGGATTTTGGCAATGGGAGCAAGAAATGCGGACTGAGGATTCGTGATATAATATAGATATGAAAGGTGACTGGATTGAAGATATACAGGGTTGGGCAAAAGTCTGGAATATATAAAATAACTTTTATATTATTTTGCAGAAAGTGATGAAACTTTTCAGTTTTGTACCTAATACAAATAGGAATATTTTGGCGTACTTTCTCAGTTTTTCGCACGATGAGGGGACGGCCCTTAAAAGTCTTGAAATTCTTTAATGTAAGCATACCTTGAGTTATACCGCATTTTAAAGGTCTTAATTAGTAGATCACAACAGTCAAAAGCTACAGCTCCTCAAATATTTTATTGTTGGCCATTAAACTCCATGCTAAAAATAAGGAGACCAGTCTAAATTACTAATAAAGCACGCGGAACATTGTAATTTAATTGCATGTTTTTAATACGTCAAATTATTCTTATTGATGAGAAATACATGTATCTAAAACCAAACTACATCATTCTAAGTGTTTTATTAGGAATTAACCATTTTTCCTTAATTTTACCCTTGAGTTTAATGGCCAAAACTAAAATCTTTGAGGAGCTGTAACTTCTGATTGGATCGACCTTTTGAGGTGCGGTTTGCGCTGTTATGATCTACTAATTAAGACCTTTAAAATTAGGCATAACTCGAGGTATGCTTACATTAAAGAATTTCAAGACTTCCAGCGTGGGCCGTCCCCTCATCGTGCGGAAAACTGAGAAAATACGCCAAAATATTCCAATTTGTACTAGATACACAACTGTAAAGTTTCATCACTTTCTGCAAAATAATATAAAAGTTATTTTATATATTCCAGACTTTTGCCCAACCCTGTATATACGCCATACAAGCAGAGTCATACTACTGGTTTTTGAACTGCCATTGTTGAATCAAACTAAAGTAGAATAGGCGATGCTGTGCTCCTTTTAAAAGTACAACTTAGAATATGATACAGTAATATAATATAGTAGAGACTATAATATATTACAGTTCCCTTCCCAGAATATAAGCTGTATCAGTTCAATCCTTACGTATCAAAAGTATTTGGACAACATAAGGAGACTATCTGATTATTTACATAGGTGGCTTGCCTATGTATTATGGGCAGTATAGTAATATTGTTTAAATACAAAGTAGTTTAAATATTTTATATTGAAAAAAATATAATTCAAAAAAGAATGATTGAAAGTATGCAAAACGTTGTTACTCCTTCATAGAAGAGTTAGTGAAAATTTAATGTCACTAAATATATGTAATGACCCTAAAAATACTAGATATGTTTTAGGTAAAATGTTTAATACGTTTTGTTAAGACCCTTTTAAAGACTTTGTTATCTGAATTATATTTTACTTTTTGCATTCGTTTAATGAATGCTCAACGTTTTTATAAACAAATAAATTTTGTGTATTAATTTAATATAATAATCTAATAATAATAATCAGATGGGATTGCCATTATTCACTATAGATGGTGAATAATAATAACATACTTTTAGAAAAAAAATCAACCCCAAAAGATCAGGATTACAGACACAATCAAATTAACATGAAAGAAGCATTCAACTTTCAAAGAAGAGTATATATATACATACAAAATATTTAGGGTTATAAAAATTTAATGAAATGGTATTTCACCAATCCCTCCTAGTTTGTTAGTTGCTGGACTCTTGAAAAACTGTAGGAATACAAAATTAATAGTATTAAAAGAAATGTATTAATTGTGTGCTGTTCTTGAGTTGATGGTTTCATACTAACTGTCTCACTCTTCATGTTTCATAACCTTATTATGTCTCTATTTCTTCAATGTGTTACTTATCATGAAATATTTGAAATCACAATCACCCCACATGTTATTGAAAATACTGTACTCATAAAATGAGAACACTGACTGATTTTCTTACTACAGAGTTAAGAGCTTTTAATTGAGCATTGTTATTTTCACTGCACCTGTGTCCGGTAATTATGGTTTACCACTGTGGAGATATAACAGTTTGTGGTTATTTACTGGACATGCTTACTCATGCGCATTATATAAATGCAAATATATATATATGCATTATATAAATGCAAATATATATATGCATTATATATATGCAAATATAATGACTCTTAATAAATCTGATTCTTTAAGAAATGGCTTTGTTAATAGATTTGAAAAAGGCTTGAATAAAAAACAAATAAAATAAGAAAAGAAATGTTCAATAAACTCACGTTTGGTTAAGATCATTGAACCTTTAAGAGAAATACACAATACGATTTTAGAAAGAGCTTTATGTGAAGTTTTAAAAACATCATACTTAAAAAAGAGCACCAGACGCCTAAATGTTTCAAATTTCTCCATAAGATTAATATTGGGGATAGAAATTTAAAGCTAACTTACTCTCTTATACAAAACCGAATATAGTCGACATAATATCGATCCTGAAAAGACTCTTTAGAACAAATTGTGTACGTTTAAGCATTGAAATATGATTGATATACACAGTTGCCTTTGGCAATTTTAAAATATCCTTCATTTTAAAACATGATGCTATGCATTAAAAAGGTTATGTTTACGTCAGAAACTTTTAGACTTAAAAAAAGTTCAACTGGTTCAGACTCCCTCTTCCTTAAAACAGCGAAATTATAAAGGATACTAAATATAGGGTGTTTTTTAACGCAAACCAAAACTTTATTTTATTAGTAAAGGATTATTACTCCAATTACGAAAAAAATTCACAGGATATTCAGCACTTCAAAACAAACATAACAAATTAAAAGAGGTACCTTGCAACACGTATTCGGGAATTTGATGGAGAGAGCACAACTTTATACAAATGCCAATGGCGGATTGTTTGAGCACATAATGTAAACAAACGTGATCAAACTTAAATTAATAGGTTGTACAAAATGTAAAGATAAGCAAAACAATACTCATTTCATATTTATAAACATTATTCAATCTTAAAAATGGGTTGCATTAAAAAAACCACCCTGTATATTGCGTTCGATTTCCTGAAAACCTCACAAGATTCCTGTTTCTAAAGCTTCCGTAACCGCCAAACGCCACCGACGCGCGAAGCAGCTAGGGATTTGTGCGAAGTCAAAACGGCCGATCAATTTTCAATGTCCCCTTGTCGGGGCTCCGGTCCGCACGATTGGCGCCGTCCCTGCCGGGCCCTTGACTCCCCGAGGGCCCTTGGGGCCTGAGGGCCTGGAGGGCCCTAGCAGCCCACCTTCCTCCTCTGTAATAACCCAATCAGCCTGTCAACGTCTGTCAGCCCCCCCCCCCCCCGCCCCCCCCGCACACAGGAGCCACCCCTAGCCGGGGGGGGGGCGGGGGGGGCCCCGGGTGGCATCGTTAGTACGGATGACACGAAGGGAAGCTCGCGCGGGAGAGAGAAAAATGTCGGAGTTTATTTAGTTTTGTTCCAGCGATTTTTCCTTTATGCAGGGAGGTATGGATGAAAAATGTACACTCGGTTGAAAGCTAAGAATAATTAATTAAGAGCTGGTTTTAGTAAATATTGGTAAAACACGAAAAGGAAGGTTGATATCGACAAGAATTTTATATTGTGTACTTCTTGTGACTTAATTTTTGACTAGCTATGGTAATTAGCCTATATGCTTCGATAAGAAAAATGCATGGTGGCGTATCGCTGATTTTACTGAAATGAAACTACAGTATATATGATTCCACGATATTCTAATAGAAGCACCCCTACAGAAAGCCGCGATTGCGGAAAATCCAGCTGCAAAATAATTAAAATTCAACTTGGATAATGAATGTTTTGCGCGTCTCGTAAGTCACTGCGTGTATGTTCTTCGGACGATTCGGCATGATGCAGAATGGCTGTTACAGCTAAAATTAATTTGAATAAAATAATGAACAAAAAATAAAACTGTTTTTGATTTGGAAATGCGTAAATTATGGTTCATATAAATCCAACAAGGAGACTACTCATGCACAGATACAGCAAGGCAAAACACCCTTGTAGACCTTAAATCCTACAACTTCACACGAATATAAATTTTTTGTAGATACAGTTTATACTTTTTTGTTTATACACACACACCGCATGATTGATATGTATATTTTGCATATTAAAAAACGGCTGTAAATATGTTGATAACATCTTGAGAAGTTAAGCTTTTTAATTTCACCTACTCGGTTGAATTTGTTGTAGAATGAACGAATGAAAAATTTATTTTATTCCAGTAGAAAGTGATTACAATATTTACAGCATATAATTTGTACATAATAAATAAAATCTTGTTCTCAATGTATTAAGGACACTTTAGAACCTGAACACTTAGATATAAGTATTTAAAATTGAAAATGTTCATCATAAGGCCTTATTATGGGTAAGCTTATGTTGGTTACGGAATAACGAATACCTATAAAAACTAAATTCTTTATAGCTGTTTATGGAGCAAAGAGCTCTATTTGCTGTATAACATACTGCAAATAGAGAGGGAAAAACACTGGGATAGGCTATACTGCTCAGAGAATTCAAAGTTACTACAACATATATATATTGATTTTTTATGTTTTTTTTATTCACAATATCAATTAAAAAAAGGAGTACATACAATTATCATCAGTTCATATAATATCAAAAAATATTAATGTTTTTTTTTTAAATGTACATAGTGCACATTATATGTATATATACTACATTTGAATATATCAGCACATTTAATATCCATATTTGTAAATTAATTAATAATTTAAGATTGAAAATTAATAATAACTTTTATTTGACGAACATTTATTTATTGCTTACTAGTAGGCTATATTTAGGTCAATGTTAAATGTACAAAGTTTATGGCTAAATTTGATTTAGTTTAGTGCAAAAATTCGTAATTTTATTAGAAAGTCAATTTATTATTTTTTTACCTAGAAATGTAATGTAAATTAACTATGCAATGCTCTTATAATCCTTCCAATATCATAAATGTGAAAGTTTGTGAATTTGTTTCATCAACGACATAAATAAACGACGTTTGCCATAGTGTATTATGTAAGGCAGCTGTATCAACGGAGGCATTTGTTAAGCTAACTACCAACTGCTCGATTTCAACAAGTCTAAATTATTTCTTTATCAAAAACTTTCAAAATACTTTACATGTACATATAACCAATGTAACTAGAATCTTATTACGAAAATATCTTACCATCATTTTGAACGTAGACGAAGCCACGGGTCTTAGTGATGGATAACGAATTGAGGATGAGTCCAGTTGGCTAAACTTATTGAGATTTTTAAAAGAATAATATTTTATGTTCGGTTAAGGTTGGTCTGACGTAACAAGACCTTTCGGACGAGGCAAACTTTTTTTTGAAATTTGAACATCTTATATATTAATCCTCTAGCCTCCTGCGAGGTCTTCGTCATTCCTTTATCAAATTCTATAGTTTACCCCATTCTTGAAAGCTTGATGCCGACTAATTAATAGATTAACGGTCTAAAAATATACCGCTTCACCTTAAAACTAAACTACGAACGTGGTTTAATTAGTTCTAAAAGTTAATAATGTTCACACAGATTGCAGCACTTATTCCTCGTCCAAAGCCTGTAACGCCAATTTCTTCTTCAGTTGAAAGAGATCAGTTATATTAGAACATGAAGAAGGTTTCGGTCTGTCTGCATATGCATTTGTCTGCTGTTCCAGGAAAACCAAACTCTACTGTAGTGAGTGTTTATTTATTTTTATTTAATCAAATTAATTTTCCAATTTTTCATCATTGTTTTAGCTTCAGCTAAAGGGTTGAACTTTTTCCTATAACACCCCATTGAGTTAAATAAATTAAATAAAATATAGTTTGAGTTAATTTTATTTAATTAAAATTGAGTTGATATTGACGACACCGCATTTTATGTAATTAGACGTGAGATTTTTTCTTCTTTTCTTCTTCTTTCTCTTTTTTCTATCTATGGCCCATCAGGCACATTATTAAGTTTTTTTCTTGACGATATTTTGTTTAAACTGGGATTAACTTTATGGTAGAGATAATTGAAAATTATGTTATAGACTATCTCTAAGTAAATATTCCAACCTTCCTAACAACGGCTACAGCTTTATATATCCAACCCAATATTTCTACACACAACCAGCGCAACCAGTGTTTCCTTCCAAACCGTATCCACACAAAGACCCCCATGGCCGCCCAGAGGCGCAGCTGCTACAACCGTGGTATTATCCCAGGATCACAGTTGGTATATTGCATTAACGATGGCTGCCTATCCACGATAGCGTTCGCCCCATCAAACTCACATTTGTGTTGATGTAATAGTTTCTGCCTCATTAGCTCCGGTGAGAAGGGTGGCTTTCATCCCCTGTATTGTATTGTTCCTCCCCTTCTCGCACCCTAGGGGGAGGAGACAGTTTTTTACCCCCCCCCCCCCCCGGCGCATGCCCTCCATCGCTCTATGCAAATCGGCTTTGTTTGGCTCGGTCACTACATTTCTCATCTGAAGCGCTTTTAAAATAAAATCCGTTCGGTTCCAACGTGACCATTACGCGGGGTGAGAGGTTCGCTCGATTGCTTTTGAAACTGGGGGATGATTTTTTTAGTTCGTTTTGGTTAAAATGTAGCGACCAAAGATGGATTATTAAACAGAGTTTATATGAAAGTGGATCATTTTTGTTTTAAATAAATATATTAAAATATAATTAAATGAAACTAATTTTGAGAGCAGATATAGCTACCTTAAACAACGAAAGAGACCATCAAAAACATAAGGAACCCGGACTGTTTATCATTAATATTCCCTTAGTTTACGATTTATTCCCCTAATATTCAATCTTAAAGCTTGTTTTATTCTTAGTCGGTAAAGTATTTCACAACCTCACCATGGTGAATGGTTCTAATACCTCGAGCAAAAATATACTTCAAACAATAATTATTTGCACCAAGAACCATCCTCAAGAAACATGTTGCTTTATGAAAGTATCCCTCTTACATCTATATACATGCCAGTCAGATGAATTTAAATTTGATTAGCATAAATCGCCTATTCTTTTAGACGGTCAAATTGAAGAATCGACAGGTTTACATGTCAATAATGTTTGGCTGTTAAAAGTGCATTTAAAAATGTCAACATCAAAATATCAGATGCCCATGGGACGTCGCCCATAGGACCAATTTATTTTTGGCTAATGTTTGCATGGTACTCGATTTATTTTTGTGACAGATATCTGCTTGCTCTTTCAGTACAGTAGTTATAGGTTTTACCCAGAAAAAAAAAACAGATAGAAACACAGATTCACTGACACACAGAGAAATCACCTCCATTTTATGGTAGTTACCGATTAGATTTTCATAGGGTAAGTTCAAACTATTTTTTGTTTATAATTTGTCATTAGAATGAAATAAAATTGCAACAAGTTAACAAAATTGCTACTTTGGAAACGGTAGTTTTGGCTGTAGGCTGTGGCCTTTGGAATTCTGTAAATACGTCATAATATACCTAATAAAAGTATAATCTAGAAATTGTAAGAATTGTAGAAATTGTATGTAGGAGTTGTATAATCTAGTTAGTGATGCGTCCGCATAAACCGTTTTGACATCAGGAAAGCTCAATTGGTACTAAGCAGTTATAATTTATTTGAATAATTCAATACAGTATAAAGAACTGACAGCCTGAAGGTTTAAATTATTTAATACAATGATGATCGTTGCAATCCGTTTACTTTTTATTTCAGTGAGTAGACTAAAAACTAAATACCTGCTATTTGGTTTTAATCTTGAATCTTAAAAGTTAATTATTATTTTTTAGATTTGATACCTATTAAATTTGATTCTCCACCCGTTATTTACATTTGAACCTGAAAAATTGCTAAAACGTGGTTTACAGTTTTTATTACTTTCTAAATTTTAGTCATACAAAAAATATTAATATTCGTATGTAGATACAAAAAAGTATAAATATCCTTATGTAGATACACAAAAGTATAAATATCCTATGTAAATGATTTATGTAAAATTAATGTTTGATTTATTTTGATATTACAGAATTTTCATCAATATGAATTATTTTAAAGTGAACAATAAACGGTTTAAACCATTCAATCCTCATCTCAGAAATCCGAAAATCCTCGAGGCGAAATGAACCAGACTTAATAAACAGCGAATCATCTCCTCCAAGATTACCCGCCGGGTGAAATTAACTGGGTGGAAACAGGAAACTAATCTACCATAGAGTATAGAATCGATCCTGGTGGAAACAGGAAACTAATCTGCCATAGAGTATAGAATCGATCCGGGACGGGGGGACCAAACCGGCGTCTCCATGGCAACGCTTCGTATCCAGGCTCATCCCCGGAAATTGATATATTCTGTAGCTCCTGCCATGCTGGCGAACTGGCGAATATCTCGGTGTAATGTAGTACACTCCGCGCCTTAAAAAGTAATAAATAAAATAATATGAAAATAATATTTTAAAAATAAAATGAAAAAATAATATGAAAATAATATTTTAAAAATAAAATGAAAAAATAATATGAAAATAATATTTTAAAAATAAAATGAAAAAATAATATGAAAATAATATTTTGAAAATAAAATGAAAAATAATATGAAAATAATATTTTAAAAATAAAATGAAAAAATAATATGAAAATAATATTTTAAAAATAAAATGAAAAAATAATATAAAAATAATATTTTAAAAATAAAATAAAAAAATAATATGAAAATTATTTTAAATAATATGAAAATAATATTTTGTTATTATAGTTCATTTACATGGGATATCAACTGTTTAAGTATAATTAATTATTGTATTACCCCGAGTATGGTGTATTTATTCTGTGGTATTTGTTTGTTTGGGGGAGTAAATCGGATGATTTTTTTCAGTTTAGTTTGTTTATAAAAATGCATATACTGTATCGCACGCTTGATCAAAAATTTTGATGTTATTTGTAACTGAATCTAAATGCAAATATAATAAAGTTTATTATTAAAGAGTTTTCAGGTGATAAAGGAGGGAAAGGAAAAACATATCTATAACAAACTAACAAATTAGAAGCTTTAGAAGGTTTTAGAAGCTTTAAAAAAGTTTATCAAACCTAGAGATTGTTTTTAATTAATTACCTTTCATTTCGACGACTTGTTTATTCCTCAGACTAAATTATTTGCGAATGAATCAATAGGCATGGCTATTTTTGACAAAGTTCGTAATTATAGAAAATAATCAATTATTTATTTTCATAATACGCGGAAGAACAGGCGGAAACTTTGTAATATGTAATTTATTTGTTTATTATTATTTTGTGAGTTGAAATAATGTGCCCTATTCTATTTTTATCGCGAAATTAAACGTGATTCTGATTTTTCATATAAATTATTATTTCTTTGTTCAGTAAGCCCTATTCTATTTTAATCATGCACGATATTAAATATGATTCTGATTTTTCATACAAATTATTGTTTACCTTGTGAGTTAAAATAATGATCCTTATTTTATTTTTATCGTGAAAATAAATATGATTATGGTTTTTCATACCATGGTTGCAACTAGTAATGTGCCTGCTGATCCAAACAGGGTTCGAAAAGTAATGTTATATGATTTTGGAAAGATATATGTTCGCATAATATTATAAGACTTTTGACAACTATATGTGTTTCAGAATATACATCTCAAATAAATATGAGTAGTTATATTTAAAGTAAAATATCAAACACCTATTTTGTTTAAGGCTTGCACCGCATTGATTTTTATTAGATTTTTTATAAATAAAAGTTATTTTACCCTGCATTTTCCTATTGGAGGTTTTCCATTTTTTTGAAGAATGACTAGTGAATAAATTACAAATTGGTTATAACACACAAAGTTGATGATCTAACGAATTTTGTTTATTGAAGAATTTATTTTTCACCCAAGAAATTATTTGTCACTCGCCAACCTGTAAAAGCAATCTGAACTAAATTAAAACTGAAAGTATAGGTTAAATAGAAATAATAAGTTTTGTTCACTCGATATTGTGTTAACTGCAATGTAATTTTACTCGACTATAGATATATTTGCGATGTTTAACCGTATGTAGGCCAAACAGTAATAAAGATGCGGGGAGTATTTTAAATACAAGCCAATATTGATATTAAACCAGTTACTAATTTGTAACTAGATTGAAGCAAGACAGCCTCGGCTTAGTCTTGGGTTAAGCCGCTTTCAAGGGTCCTGCAATCTTTCAAGTTTATTGCCAATTATGACACGGTTTTGGATTAAGAAACTAATCCAAACCACAATTACTCTCGTGATTTAAAAGGATGATTCAGTTTCTTGCGAACCAATTTAAAAGTTTTCCCCGTAATTTGTAAGCGGGTTACTGGTAATTTAGTAAAAGGAGGATATGAAAAAGTTAAAAGATTATTAAGTCATAAAAGTACACTTATTTTTACTGTATCTTAAGCCATGTTCTTTAAAGAAATAATTCACAGTGTTCATATCGAGGATATATTTAGGAGTACAGTTTATTACAATTCTCTTCTATTGAATTCATTAATTTTTTTTCGCAAATTTGGACACAATCTCTTTACCATAAACGTATATTTTTATAGTTAAAAGTGCTTGCAAAGGACTGAAAATAAAATATAAAATATACCTCAGGTTTTTTTTAATAACACGGTCTGGTAAAAGAAGAAAACAGAAAGAATTTTTAAGCGCAAAAACTTTGCATTACGTAAGATAGCCTACGTTATGCAAAAATGCGTGCAGTATAGAGGGTTAATGCCAAAGTAAATAAATCTAGCTCTTGTTTATATGTGCTTGTCGAATGTATGTAAAACAAAAGACTACAAGATAATAGTATATATCATTGGTAGGGCCTTAAGTGACGCTTTTCGTACGTGGTCAAGTTTTACAAAAAAAATTAAAAATGAAAAATGACCGAGTAACGAAAAACAGCTTTTGGCTCGTTGATGAACTATATTTTTCGTTTTACCGCTCAATAAAACCGATTAACTACTTAGAAAACCAAAATATTACCTTTAAAAATATCACCCAAAGAGGCTTTCATATTTTTCTTGCTAATTAAAACAATCAGCTGATTGTCTGTTTCATTTGTGTCAGGTTAGACTGACAACAATGAACAACTATCGATGAATCGAACGCATAAACCAACGATTGGTGAAATGAGAGAGTTTCACAAATCGATTAAACCGACAACAATGCAACAATGAATTAATTAAAATTGATAATAAAACCGATAATTAATCTCGATGCAGTAGATAGCTCACCATCTAGGCTGACGTACACACTTTTGCAGTTTTAGTACATTATAAATGAACAGCTGACTTCCTTGACATCAGGTGATTCTTTTTCTACCTAAGGGCGAAAAAATAAATGTTACCTTGTAAATTTTGCCTTTTTATCTACCACAACTGAAAGAATGATCAGAAGTTTCTATGTAATTTTTCAAGGTGCTTTCTAAATATTTACGAATTGTATCAGAAATTATTCTGATATTGTGGGAACGGGTATTTCATAGATTATTGCACAAAATTTTATTTATTGATAATATAGTTTCTTTCACAATATTTTTTGGCAAAACGCTGGATTTAAATAGCTAAACTTATTCTTTCCTTATAACATGCTAACATGTGGAAAACTACTATATGTTTTATTTAATCGGTTTGAAGACACTTTGTTTCATAGCATTGAATTTGGCAAACATATGTAAAAAATCACAAAAAATAATATTTAGCTATTCATGTTTTCCTAATTATATAGGCCTCTGCCCTAGAGGCCTCCGAAATTTTCCGGTTAACCCTTTCGGTCCCAGCACTTCAAAAATAAAACAAAAAATCTTTCCTTTTGTATTTTGTTTAATTAGTGTCTAGGAAGGCCAAAAATAATTTTTAGTAATTTTTATCATTATTTATATAAACAATTTAAAATGTCCTTGATTATGGACAAAGTGACTGAATGAATTTTTTTTTAGTCAAAAATAAAAAATAAAGATCACAAAAAACTTGCAAAAATTTGTTTTATTGACAATAAAAACATCTAATAGCCTTAAAGATATATTTTGGAGCCTATTTGATACAATATTTCCTACGGTTATCATAAAAAAAGGCATTGTCTTTAGACAAGCCCACACTTTGCGCACTAAAAATCAGATTTACCCTAAGCACAAAATATAATAGGAAAAAAGAAAATATTTTGTACCTTCTAAACATATGAGAAAAATAAACAAAAGCTTTGGTACCACTTTGGTAAATTATTTATATAAAAAATATAAACTGTCCTTGAAAATGGACAAAATGACTCGGATGATTTTTTTACCCCAAGTTTAGCAATTAATTACAAATAAAACAAAATTTTTTAATTTTGCCTTCGACTAGGGTCTAAAATAAATAAAAACAACAATATAATAGAAAAATTATAATGTAATATTACTTATATACTGTAAATATATTTTACAGTAAAAGAACACCCAATCACTGTTCAGTACAATTGTCCATGAACTTGGACAATGATTGTTTAGGTTAGGTGGGCATCAAGAACCTGTTGAGTCACATCGTCCACGTTCTGGGACACATAAGTTTAAGTATTTGTGGCATCAAAAATAATGAATGACATGCCATAACTAATGCATATGAAGTTAATTTGATCCCTTTAGATTACTATTGTAGCATTTTTATAACGTTAACTTATGTAGGGTATTGCCAAATAAGTAATAAAAAAGTGCTTGTGAGCTCTGTTGTACTGAAGGTCAGACAAGCTCTCACAAACAACATATGATATCAGGATAGCCAACCTAAAATCTGATGAAAAGCAAAAATTCCCTTCTTAAAGAGTCCATGAACCAGGACAAATGGACTGGAACGATGTAAACTGATAGAAAATATTTAAATAATTGTCTAAAATGTGTGTCCATGATCATGGACGCTGGGACCGAAAGGGTTAATCAAATAGAAGAATTTTTTTCATCTTTGAAGGATCATATATCCGAATACATCAAAGCTATAGTCCTGCAAATAAAGCACACAAATTGCAGGGAATTTAAGAATCGTAAAACTTTGTTATTCGGTTACTTTCAGTATCTGTGTGTGCTGAAATTTGAAAAAGTACCTCTGTTTTTATGCAGGCGCCTAAAGAACTGAGTTATCAACCAAGCGACAGCAGCTTTTAAGAAAGGATTATAAAAATTTAACTCTTTAGCAATAATTTCCATAATTTTTTATTTTATCTGCCCAACAAATAAAAAAGTAGCAGCCGACCAATATTTTATGTTAAATTTTAAAGTTGAATAGAAATGTTTAACTTTTTTACATTTTTTAAAATAGAAAAAAATAATATTTTAAATTTTAAAGAAACTATTCCTGTTCAAAACTATAAAGGACTTCTCCCGTGCAAATTTTCAACCTTTTGCCTCTGTACTAAATGGTATAAACTACGAGTTACTGTATTTGAAACGTGCACCGGACATACGCGGTTTTAAACGCCGTTTTATATTTCTTCTATACCTAGACAAGATGGCGACCTCTGTTTCATTTGATTTAATGCTAGTGATAGGCATGCTCAGTCTATTTGTACTATGCGGTTGCTGGTTTTAGCACAATTTAGACGCAGCGCATTGTGACGCCAACGCTGAGTAGGCTCCCGCAAAAGCGGAGTCAGCGCGATCTCCGTCGGGCAGGAGTACGATTACGTCAACAAAATCGATTCTTGAGTCATGAGCGCTGATGTCTAATTATTAATTGGGTAGCAACGACAGCGGTTTCTAAGAGTGATGTGGGCGTGGACATCGCGGTTCGTGTTCGACGCAATTCGTTTAACGTTTGTCACTGAGTAAAATAATGATCCTTAACGAAGAAAGACTGGTACTCTCATAGTCACTAAATCATTCCTAAATAATTGTAGGCTGAAGATATTTTTGAGATTTTTTAAAGTTATTAGACAACTCAACTCGTAATAGTAAATGGAACAGCAACTTAAATTCAGATACTTATTAATTTTAATAACATTACTAGCTGATCAACACGGTTTTACCCGCGGAAAAACAGAAACACTTCCTTGGATTTCAGATTTAATGTTAAGGTTGGCATGACAACTACATGAGCTTCCCTATACTTTAACATTGAAACTTTGATGTATCATAGGGCTTAGCCATGAGGGAAATTTTTTAAATCCGTTCCTAGTGGATGCCTATGCCATGAGAGGAACGTTCATGCAAAGTTTCAAGGTTCTATAGGTCAAGTAGTTTGGGCTGTACGATAATTTTTTTTTTTTTTTTTTTTTTTTTTTTTTGGTAGGAGGTGGAATGCGTTTACGCACACTGAAGGGCTCGTTGTCCCCTCAGTAGTGTCGGACTCCCACGAGCTCGATGTCCCGTGAACTACCGACTAAACCACCTCCCTCGGCACCGAGGACACTAGCCTGGAACTGTTTCACACATTACTTCGGGCTAGGCCTTTGATATTACGCCACTAGGGCAACCTCCTTGGGGAAAAGCTGAGGATTAAGGCCGATCGAGGTCGACCTTTTTCGCCCGAAGAATGGCCTGGACGTAGTGCTTGACACAGTTCCAGTTGCCCTCTCCCTGGAGCATAGCTCCGACGATGTTGTTTGGGCTGACGATCACGCCGATCTCAGATGAAAGCGAGGCTCGGCGGACGTGCCAACGGTCGCACTGAAAGAAAGTGTGCTCGGACGTGTCTGGGATGCCGGGGCAATACAGACAGTCCGGGCTGGCGACTTTGCCCATCCGGTGCAGATAGGCTCGGAAGTACCCGTGCCCAGAAAGAAACTGGGTCACGTAGTAATCGACCTCGCCGTGCTGCCGTTCCACCCATGGTCGGACGGAAGGTATGAGCTGGAAGGTCCAACGTCCCCTCAGCTCGGCTTCCCAGTCGCGCTGCCAAGAGTCGAAGCTGCGATCGCGCTCTTCCCTGGCAGCTGTTTCCCGGCCCACTTCAGGCCTCCTCCGGTAAATCGCCTGCCTCTCCCTCGCGAGGAAGAGGACGGGAATGACTCCGGCGATCACCATCACAGCAGGCTCGGAGACTGTGCGGTAGGCCGAAGCGACCCGCAGAGCTCCTCGGCGCTGGACTCGGGCAAGCCGGTCTCGGTAGACTCGCTTCTCGAGTGCGTGAGCCCATACCTCCGCCCCGTACAGCAAGACTGACTGGACGGCAGTCATGAGCAAGCGGCGCTTGCAGGAGCGAGGACCGCCGACATTGGGCATAAGCCTACCAAGGGCAGCGACACCCTTAGCGGCTTTGTCGGCGGCGCGCTGGATCTGCTCGCCGAAAGACAGTCTGCTATCGACCATGACTCCCAGGTACTTTGCAGCAGGCTTAGTCTCGAGTGTGACGTCACCTATCTGCACCGGGAACACGGTGTTAATCCTCTTTTTGGTGAGGACGACAATCTCCGTCTTACTGATAGCCAGGGACAAGCCGTGATCTCGCATCCACCCGTTGACCTTGGCCATCACTACGCTGAGCCTCAGTTTTGCCTGCTCGACGTTCCTCGCAGCGATCAAGGCAGCGACATCGTCAGCATAGCCAACGAGGCGGGTCTCATCGGGCATGTCTAGCCTCAGCAAGCTGTCGTAAGACACGTTCCAGAGATCTGGTCCGAGAATGGACCCCTGCGCAGCCCCGGAAGTGATGGGAATGCGCCGCTGACCTTCGGTCGTGTCGTACAACAGAACGCGGTCTGACAAATACGCCTCCAACATACGCAGGAGGTAGGAGGGAACTTGGAACGTATGCTCAAGCGCCCACGGGCTGTACGATAATAAGTCAGTGGTATTTGATAAATATAGAAGACTAGCTGATCAACACGGTTTTACCCGTGGAAAAAAAAGAAAAGGATTCATGATTTAATGTTAAGGTTGCCTGCCATGACAACTACATAAGTTTCCCTATACTTTCACATTGAAACTTTTATGTATCATAGGGCGTGGCCTTGAGGGAATTTTTAAAAATCCGTTCTTAGTGGATGCCTATGTTATGAGAGGAACGTTCGTGCAAAATTTCAAGGTTCTAGCATTGACTTTAAATTAGAAAGTCAATGGTTCTAGGATAAGTATTTGACAAATATATAGTAGATTGTTATAGTTTCGCCAAGTTTTGCAAAATTTGACGACGAGGCCAACCTGTAACTCAGAGAAAACAATTTAAAACATCCATCACATGCAAGCAAAACTACTACCACCTCACACCTTCAACCGTCCCTCTAAAAGCACCCATCCTCAGATCGAAGCTCAAAATAAGAAGTTCTGAGAGGATCGTTATCTAAACAGCCGACTGGAACAAACTCGGGGGAGATTAGACTCGGGGGATTAGTGTCGATAAAAACAGTGACCAACAGAATCGAACCGAGGCATTAATACTTAATAGGCGCGGGTCGAACGCAATTATCCGAGCGATCGGAGCGGGCGGAGCAGGCGGAGCGGGCGCCCGGGGCGCAAACATGACAGCATATTGACTCGAGCGTCTAGTTTGCATTGGAAATGGTTAAGGCCTGAATGGGTGTTGCTTACAGCGTTATCGAGCACCTGTCAGCCGAGTCCATTTGGCTCAAGTAAATCCTATTAGAGAGCCGTGGCTGTCAGACCTTCGGTGGATCCATCATTGATACCTGTTCCGTCAGTCTGCGTCTGCGTCTGCATTCCTGGCTGGCTGCGGTGCTGCAGTGGACGGAGGAGGTGGTAGTAGTAACTGCGTGGTTGTTGATGTTGATGTTTTCGATGGGTGGTGTTTTGGAAATTCCGCTATGAAGTTGGGTTTTTGACGAGTGTAAAAAGCGTTTTGCATAGTTTTTAGAAAAACTAAAACGTAGTTAAAGGTGAGAAATTGTATTTGTTCAGATATCTGTTTTATGTACAATACCAAGAAGAATCAAACAAAGGTCGCTTTTAAATGGGTCTTCTGTTACGCCCAAGTACTATTTACAGTTAAATCCAGTTTCGGTTACAGTTAAGTTACTAGTTAATAGTTACATCCAGTTACTAGTTGCAGTTAAGATAAATTAGGAGAGGGCAGCGACGGTGGTGCTCTCTTGCGGAGTTAATGGTAAACTGAGTCTTCGACACACTCTGGGCAGCGCTCGACACACTCTGAGCGCAACATTAGAAGATACCTCTGTCTCCTCTGTGACAATACGGAAAAAGAGGAACTGGGGATTAAGGTTCCTTAAATTCTTGGCAGAGTAAGAAGGCTTTTGAATGTAAAGTTGGTAATAAAAAGAGTATTTTTTGTATAGAGTAATCAATTGAAAAACTGATTTTACTATCTTCTATCTATATTATTAATTCTGTAAGCGATTTTTTTTCAATCAAAATTGTGAGAGTTTGACAGCTCGCAGGAAGATGGGAGGTGGCTCAAATGAAAGGTCTCGGTCCCAGGGGGTCGGGAAAAATACCAGATTATGTCCAAATATACCAGAAAATGAGAAATAACGAAAAATATCTTCCATTTAAAATGCATTGGGATTGAAAAACGTCTGCTTTGTTTACATTTAACATGTGGTGCTAATGCTTGATTCAAAGCGATATGGTAGATGTTGACATGTGGGATTTTTTTCAAAATGCAGCTCACTACGCACGTTCAATGTACTATAGCAAAAAATATTTTAAATTTAAGATTTTCTGATTTTATAATAATTAAGGGTTTGAGTGTTTTCATAATTTAAAATTATACAAAGATAAGTATGTTTGTTTTTGTTTATGTTATAACGATGCAGATTTAATAACAAATGATCTATACATATATATAACTAGAAGAGCCCGTGGCTTCGCTCACGATAAAAATTAAACATACACTATCACCCATCAATTATATCGTTTTGCTTTCCCATTTATTTTTCTTGTTTTAAAATCTACTTCTTTAAACATTTCAAATGTACTTCCATAAAACAAAAAACGTTTATAGAAATTTGCTCTTAGTACGCATATGCTACGACGGGGGTATTCTATTTCTGCCTAAAGTGCCTGTCTATATAAAAAATGTGACGATATCCAGCGCCCCACCGACAAAGCCCCAAATGGTGTTGCTGCCCTGGATAGGCTCATGCCCAATATCGGGCGGTCCTTCCTCTTGCAAGTGCTGTTTGCTTGTATCGGCTGTCCAGTCGATCTTGCTATCAGGTGAAGAGGATTGCGCTCACACACTCAAGAAGCGAATTTACAGAGACTGGCTCACCCAAGACAAACGCCAAGAAGAATTTAAGGTCGTTTCTGCTTAACGCACGGTATCTGAGCTTGCCCTGATGATGATCATGGGGCACGATATAAGGAATGGCACCCTTGGCTTTTTCGACGGCTTTGAATCTTCTTGCATATGTAGCATAGCAAGCCACACTGTGGGACCTTGAGCATAGTTACTCTTAATTTTAAATTTATTGCACCCCCGTCGCAGCAGACCTGCGTATTAGAAATCCTATTTCTTTCCTTCATGAAGGCATATGTGTTAGAGGAACCATAGAACATGACTTGAAATTTTATTCACTGTAAAAGATTATTTTCTTAAGGTTTTATTGTCTACCTTGAACAAAAAATTATAATTGCACTCCAGCAATTATTAAAAAGTGCTGTCTTACGTAAGTGCTGTAGATAAAATTAGTTCTTTACAGTACACACCCTTCCTCTTTAAACAACAGTTTGTTGTCATAAAAAAGAAGTCCTTCAAGTATAAGTGATCAGTGGTCACAGAAGTCCTTGAGTAATATCAATTATTTATTTTATACTACATACCAGCATTTTATATAGTGTATTGCACTTAAAATATATTCAAAAGTCTTAATTCATCAACCATCTGGCACCAAGTATCAAATCTTCATGTAAACAAATACAATTAATTAGCAGAAAGAAATAACATCAATTTACATCACCTGTTTTGAATTTTACTTTCACATGTTTTGTTAGTAAACAAATCTAACTCAAATTCTTTCAAAATCCCTGACATGGGTACCTTTAAGACGGTCCCAGGGCTAAGCCCTGAAAGTTATCACGACATTGAAGGTGTATAAACCTACTCCATGAAATTCTACATGTATCTACCAAGTTTCGTGGCCATCGGTCCAGCGGTGTCTGAGTTTATCAATGCTATATATATATATATATATATATATATATATATATATATATATATATATACCAACATCCTCTTTTATACTTATAGATTACGTAAGGGAAATTTTTGCGCCGAAATTATGGGCGTTTGTAAGTTTGCAGGATGATGGGAGGGGGCTGAAATTAAATGTCTACATCCCAGGGACTCGGGGAAAATACTGAAATTGCTTTAAGCTTACTATAAAATGAGAAATAACGTAAAATAGCTGACATTTAAAAATTATTGGTATGTATAAAGGTCTGCTTTGTTTACTTAAAACCGCTAGATATAATCATAATTTTGTGGATCCAAAAGCCTATTTTCTAAGAAGGTATTTGGAACTATAGTAAAGAAGGATTATGCTTAGGGGCTAATAGCCCCTTCAAGCCTCTAGTTGTTTTTAATTCTGTAGTCGTGACATGGTTCAATTCTAGCCACTGTCCAAACCAAGAAGGACAATGAAAAAAACCAAGGAAACAATGTAGTTCGACTAGTTTAAAGTCAGTCAGTCATTGTGCCTCTTCACAAGAAAGAAAGTAGGCCTACTATTTTTTTTCATGAACAACTAGGCCTACCGTCAATATCCATCACTTAACCTTTCTCTAAGGTATTAGATAATTTTTTTCTGAACAGATCTGATCCGTTTTTGGTTGAAAATCATATTCCATTCAAAACCAGTTTAGCCTCCGGGAAATGTTTCCACTGTTGATGCTATGCTCGGTTTTATTTCAAATGTTGGAAGAACCGTGATGACCACAAGAATATTTTTGGAATATGTTTCGACCTGACCAAGCAGTTCGATATGTTAATCATCCCTTACTTCTATTTAATCTGGAGTATATTGGCGTTCGAGAAAATGCTCGTAACTGGATTTCCTCTCTTATTGAAAAAAAATACCCCCGTTGCAGCAGACCTGCATACTCAGCGAATTTCAAATGCAAAACAACATATTTAAATCCAACATAGCGAGATTTGACATGTTTTGGTAAGCTCCATAAGAATAACATGGGGAATGAGTATGCAGGTTTGCTGCTACAGGTATATTAAAACTGGGTGGTTTTAATTTAATATTTAGTAGATCTGAACTAGAATAAGCTATTTACCAAGTTTTATCAAGATATGTTGAGAAATAATCGAGATATAGAATTTTACTAATTTCCCATAAGGTTAACATTGGGACAACGTACTGTGTTTACCACTTTCAATATCTCGGTAACCAATGGACATAGAGCAGTGATTCAAAATACTAAATTGTTTGTTTTTTTGAGCTGAATTCAATGGTGGCAACAAAAATTTGATTATTTTTATTTTTCTATGTAAAAGACTCAAAAAACCCATTTTTGGGGGGTTTATCCCCCTTTACCCCCCCTTCCGGTGGTCCGATCGGGCTGGTTTACGAACTCGTCCGAGGGATTACCACTTTACATGTCTGTACCAAATTTCATTAAGATTGGACCATTTTTACGGCCGCTATCGTGCTCACAGACACACACACACACACACACACACACACACACACACACACACACACACACACACACACATATATATATAAATTCGAACGAATGGTGTTCTCTGCTTCTGGTGGCCCCAAAACGAAAAGTTAACATGGTCTCGGGCTTAGGTCTTACCATGAGACCTACGGTAATAGCTTCTTCCCTATAGGGGAAATTCGCTAAAACAAAACTAGAGATCCGGAGCCGGATCTGTTGAGATTCCATACCTCAATGGCAGTTGTAAGATTTCGTATCACCATTCTTATGAAAGAGTTGTAGGATGTGGCGTTCCGCAAGGTTCAGTCCTGGGACCGATTATTTTGTTATGTTTATTAACTATGTGCAAAGCAGGGTCTCCGGTGTTGATCTTCGTCTATTCGCTGACGACACGTCTCTTAGTGTCAGTAATTTTTATCGTAATCGCCTTAAGATCGATACATTTTTGCAGTATAGTCTCCTTCTGCAATTGCTTAGTGATAACAATCTTTCCGGTTAATTCAGACAAAACTAAAATCATCACTGAGGGATAATTCTAATTACTCTATAATTTCCAATATTCTCATAGGTGAAGAGGAGATTGAATTTTCCCAAAAGGCCAACTTTCTGGGCTTGGCTTAGTCGTTGACTCTCGCTTAGTTTTTTTCCGGATACTTTTCCAAATGTTTCAAGTAAGGTGAGCAGTGGAATTTTCATCCTTCGAAGACTCTCCCTATTTTCTGATATTAATATACTACACTCAGCTTACTTTGATGCATATACCCACATTTGTGCTATAGGATCTTCATTCGGGGTGCTGAGTCAACGAAAACCCTTCAACTTTCCCGTCTGCAAAAAAGCACTGTTTGCTTTACAAAAAACAGATTCTTGTAGGGATATATTACCCCTCACAATTTTTTTAACATTGTCTTGTTTGTATATATTTCTCTGCATTTCTTTCTTGGTGAAAAATATTTTTTCAAAATTTGTGACACCACTCGCTACAACTTCAGAAACAACACTCACTTTGTCATATCTAAACATAAAACGACTTTCTTTGACAAACAAATACTTCTTCTGCCATACAAATTTTTAATTCCTTACCCTCACATATCAAGTCAGAGTTAGAAATGGGCTCGTTTAGGAGAATGCTGAAAGAGTTTTTAATTTTTAAGGAATATAACAGAGCAGAGAATATGTGGGCCGAAAATGCTAGGTAGTAAGATATTTTATGATAGTATAATTTTTGTGTACTGTGCAATAATTGCGGCATGAATTTTAGATCTATGACGATTTGCCCATGCTATTATGAATGTAGTCGACGACAATAAAGCATTCTTAATCCTTGATACATGAACAATTTTAATGCATTTTGAGGTTTAACGTATGCTATTAATCAATTCAATGATCCACCATAATTTGGCTTAAAGGACATCCTCTGAGAATAACAATTTCTTTAAAAGAACTGAGGCCTTACAACAGAGTGTTTGCGCGTTGGGTGTTGAAGTCGACCGGCCAATCAAAAACAGGATATCCTCAAGTACTAATTTCTCATCGTACATATCTCAAAGATTCATGTCGGACTGAACTTCACCAAAACCAGTTCCTAAGATGCAAATCGAGGCGAAATTGTTGTGTTGAAATCGTGTTAATTTCAGTAGTTGTCAGGTGGATATCTGGATGTTGGGCCAACTGGCCTATTACACTGTCCATTGCGTATCATCCAACCTCTGGCTCTCCTCTAGTCGTCTGGTGATTAAATGTGTTAAACCAGTTCGTTATCCGATGCCCATCTCGGCCCGGCTTGTCTTCAGCCGCACGCCCTCTCCGTATTTTTGTTCCTTTTTCTAAATTCTCTCAGCACTTTGGGAAAGGGCGTCAGTAAATCACTCTTCACTCTTCGATCCTGGTCGTCAATTTTTTATTCAAGACAGAACAGGGAGTGGTGTTTTCTTTACATGTGATCAGACATAAGCAATCAAGATTTTCTTGCTGTGATATTTTAGTGGTGGCCGCTTATTAAAACCCTTAGAAAAGTGGCTTGATTCTAAATAAAAAATACATAGTGTTTCAAAATGATAATTTTTTGCGATTGTGGTTTCAACAACGAAAAATGGTTGTAAAACTATGCGTCTCTTTCGGTACGGACATCATTAGTACCTCCTGAAGCGCCTTTTGAGGAATCTAAAAGTTAAAGGTTACAATTGTTTGCGATTGTGGTTTCAACAATGAAAAATGGTTGTAAAACTATGCGTTTCTTTCGGTACGGACATGGTTAGTAACTCCGAAAGCGGCTTTTGAGGAATCTAAAAGTTAAAGGTTACGTCATCGTAGGCTTAGTGGTGGTTCGTTGTTCTAACCACAACGCCCACAACTAGAAAGAATTCATTCTTATTAGAATTTACATCTACAGATGGAAAATTTAACGGATCCGTGCCTAAGATTGGGGGGATAAAGTGTAGTCATTGACTATGAATGTAGTCATAGTCAATGGTATAGTGAATAAAGATGTGTTGTACGTTTTAATACTGCAGTTGTATTAGCATTTAATTTCATTAGCATTTAGTTGTATTGCATTTAATTAATGATCCTATATCTAGACGAATGAATCAGCTTTGCCAGTAACTAAGCTGTCAACGAAAGCTGCCAATTATTTTATAATTCATTCTTCAGTCACCTTTAATCCATATTTGCCTGACTAGTAGTGACAACTGTGAAAAGTGAATTTTAGTTTTTAGTTTCTCTCTCCTGTACATAATGTATGGAGAAAAAGTATTATTATTGTCAACATTTTAAAAAATTTAGTTCTTATTCGTTATAATGTGTTGGATTATTGCTCCCTGAATACAAAAGTGATTTTCAAGTGACATATATCTGTGTGATTTGTGTGGATATGTGGATTTAAACAAAGCTAGAAACAAAGAAGGATCATATGGCTAGAAACAACACCATATACCGATTTTGATTAAATTTGGCAAGTTGCGGTGTTAAAACCAAAACCCGATATTTCCAGAAATGCTTCCATGTTTGGTATTTTTCATTTTAAAGACTATTGAACTCCTAAAAACCATTAAATTACCATGACAAAAAAATCAGACCTTGAAAAAGCTGCTTTGAAGATGTTGTTGGAAATTTTATGGTTTATAGTGTTTAAGATGTCAAACAAAATTACACCAGAACACCACCCACGCCACCTGTGAAAATTCAAGTTCAGATGTTGTAAGAATTTGAGTTTTATTAAATGAAATATTTTCAAATTTCATCTAAATTAAATGTAGGTACTAAACATCAGTACTTTAAGTTTGATGATTTTTTTATTTCTTAAGAATAGGTATCGACCAAAACCCTCAAAATAAAAACTTCATAATCCTTTAAAATTGGATAACATTTGAGTGCATAATTAAATGACATCATTCTGCATGAATTTGGAAATTCAAATTCAAAATAAAATTAGATTACAGAAAAAGGGTGAAAGTATGAGTCAGACTTCTTTATTAATAAATCAAATTACTAAAAACTAAACGTCATAGATTCAAAAGAATTCCGTTTCATTAAAATAAATTAAAAAAATACTACTTTGCTATTCTGTTAAAATGCTATGAGTCATATTTTCCACTCCTAACTTATTCAATTTCCAAAAATTGCCAGGTAGGCTAAAAGTATTATTTCACTACTGATACATTAAAATACGATGATAAAGTGTAAACTGATCTTGCTCAAACGAATATCTGAACAGGATAACTCTATGTCGTACTGCAATTTTTGAGCTTTACAAAAGAAGTTTATCATTAAAATGATCACTGCGTTCATTCAAATATTAGATTCGTCCACATAAATGCATGGATTATCTTCATATTTTTAAAAGTGTTACCTTTGTTGTTAAGTATTTAACACACACTCTTAATTATTAGAGTTCATTATATTTTTAATTTGTAATTTTTGGTCCTGTCTTACTGGGAGCTAATTAGGCCTATACTAGAGAATTTCAGTGAGTTATGTTTGTGAATTCAATATTGGATGTAATATTAATGCACTTGATCTATACATCTTGTACCTTATTTTGTATTGAAATCATATCAAATAACTGTATTCTAACCCAGACTGAAAGTGTATTGCAACTTGCAGGGTTGAGGACGGCAGAGCTCTCGCACGGTGTAACGACCAACTATCGGAAGATGTCGGTAAAGTAGATTCTACTTACAAATAAGGCTAATGTCACACGGGGCGGTTTTTCTCGCAGATGTTGAGCGGTTTTTTGCCGCCCGTGAAGCAAAATCACATGATTTAAATGGAGGGTGCCACACGCCGCGGGTTAAAACCGCTCAACATCAGCTGGTAAAACCGCCCCGTGTGGCATTACCCTAAGGAAAACATTTTGTTTCAGTTTGATTTTTTACAGTACAGTATTTGTGTTTCCTCTACAAACACGTTAAATAAACATTCGTGTTACTAATGTTTTATAACATATCCCTTTATAGATGCAATAAGAGATTGAAGAATTAGGACTGGTATACTCAGTAAAATCTTGAAATAAAAAGAATGGTTCTAACAAAATAATTGATGTATGGATCACTCTTATTGAGACAATTTATGTTTGTGCAGTAGCCGTTAGGGACAAACTATTCCGGCAGGACAGTGTAATTTTTCTTTTAATTCCTCTCAACTTTTTGTTGGTATATTAGATTGAGATGTGTTATATGAACATTACAGAAGCGTTAATATTGAATGCGGGTTGACTGATCAAATTATGAAGGTGCTAAGTTCAGTTTGTTCTTGTAACATTCCGGGAAAAAGTTTAAACGATAAACTTAATTATTTTAAATTTTTTGTATAAAATGCACTGGTCTTTAAAATTACATAATCCTCAAGGCTTTTGACATTTAAATCAGGTAGAAAAAATTTATTTCTGACAATGGAAAAAACCATTCATTTTTAAATTCTAATAATATTGTAAGAGTGAGCTTGTGAGCTTTTTGTCATCATCAGTTAATTGGAGATAAGTGATTTTTGTATTATAAGTGTGAAATGTGTATTTTTGCCATATTTTGGCACTTTCGATCCCTGTAACTTACTTAGTTTATATCCAAAAATTTGTTTAATCCAGTGACAATGTCTTCACATATTTGACATAAAAAAGTTTTAGGCAAAATTCCATGATCTCGTCATTGGCCTCATGACCTAAAGTTATTGGTTTAGGAATACTAAATCGTTGTTATGAAAAAAAAACTCCTCTAGAGGTAGTACACAAAGTTTATTGACTCCATACAATATTTGTAGACTAGAAACAGAGCCCGTTGTGGTTAAATACAACGGTCTCTAGAAAAATAGTACATATATGCTCAATTTCCTGTTAAATACCTGAAAAATAATTTGATTCACATTCATAAACAAAATTGATGACAAAACTTTTTCTAATAGAGCAAGACAATAAAAACAAAATATCAAATGCAACATATTTATTACAGTATTTCTTTATAAACGACATTTTTTGTGAATACTTCATCTAAGTTTTTCAACAATCTCCCTTGATCTTTGCTAGGGATAATTTTAATTTTAATGTCTTCAAACCTTTTCACCCTAGAGAGTGCAACGTACAATTGTCCATGGCTAAATACTGGTGCTGGAAGGTAAACACCAACTTTCTCCAATGTCTGACCTTGTGCCTTATTTATTGTTATAGCGAATGCTAATTTTAAAGGAAATTGCCGCCTTTTCAATACAAATGGCAAGTCTGTATCTGTCTGTGATAAATCAATCCTTGGAACAAACACAATTTCACCTACTGACGATCCAGTTAAAACCTCTGCAATTATTAAATTGGGCTTTAGTTCTTTAACAATCAATCGTGTGCCGTTACATAGTCCCCGTTTTGTATTAAGATTTCTTAGCAACATTATCACAGCCCCAATCTTTAAATTTAATTTATGTATTGGCATTCCCGATGGTGAAAGCTGATTTAAAAATTCTATTGGATAATGAATATCTGCTTGTGAAACATCATCCGCTTCAATACAATCCGTACTTAAATAGGTTACTGATGCTCCTTTCAGTAAGTCATGAACCGTTTCGTTGAGGAAATCCACATCTGAATTTTTTGAGCATAAAATAGCCTTTTGGGTGAACTCATGAGACTGAGCTACGTCCAACTTGTCTCCAAATATATCGGTGGCTATGTTACCGTGGCTTAAAATATTTGCTGGTATTGCTATAAGGTCTTCCGATAAATTATGTGTTTTATCAGTCAGACCATTCCCTACGCTTAACAGCCACTTGCTAAATAAATCATCCACTGATCGTACATTTTTAGTCAGTCGTAGGATCTTAAAAGTTTCCCACAGTGGATGGAATTTTATACTCGTTTCTATTATTTTGGTTCTGTTTCCATGTCTGACAACTGGCAGAGTTTGCCTGAAATCACCGCCCAATAGCATGACTTTTCCGCCGAAAGGATTATGGTTGTTCATTATTTCCTTAAGTATTCTGTCAATAGCAGTCAGAGCAATTCCTGGTGCCATAGTTGCTTCATCCCAGATTATGATTTTAGCTGATCTGATTGTATTTGCTTCGAGAGAATTTAATCTTATATTTGATACGGATGTTTCGTTCAAAGGAGGTACTAATTTGAATTGGTTGAAATATGTTTTACCTCCATCCAATAAGTTTGCAGCAATTCCAGTAGACGCGATAGGCAATGCAATGTTTTTTTCTCCACGCACTGTACACAGAATAGTTTTATACAAATAGGTTTTTCCTGTGCCTCCTGGCCCGTCCAGAAAAAAACATGTTTCTGGGACTTCATTATTTATTGCTGCAATTATATTGTCAAAGCATTGTGTTTGCTCATAATTCAAATTATTGATCATTTCTTTGCTTTTTTCTTTTTCTAAGTCAAAGTCATAGATAGCTGTGTTGTTGATTTGTAGGTCATCGTGTACTGGCATCGGGAGGTCGTATTTAAGGCAGGAACTATGGTTTGCTTCTAAAGTTTTGTTAATTTCTCTCAAAGTCAAATTTTTACATTGCTCACAGTTATCTGCATGACCTACTTTGTGGCTGTGTGCAAAGTCTTCTGAAAGATGAGGCTGGTATTTTTCAAATAATTCTTTTGCATTAGACGGGGAAGCAAATATAAGAATATATGAGAATAAGTCTCTTAAATGTTGAGGCATGCTGAAATTGACTGCTTCGGCTAAAGTTTTGTCCCAAATTTCATCATTTTTCATCAGCCCTTTTTGCACTGCTGCTTCATAAAAAGTATCATATTTAGTACCATCAATGGTTTTTAAATCATCATAAGCTACAGCACCAGGTGCATGAAGCAGAAGAAGTCTTAAACAATACCTTTCAGGATCAGAACCAAGATTTACAAAGTACATTCTACCAATTACGTTGTGCCTTTCTTGTTGTCTGCGAATCCATTTCCTACTTTTTTTATTGAAAACATAATGTTTAGGTACATTACTGTAATTAATTAATCTTGCATTTTCATCTTCCACATTTAACTTAAACCACGCTGTCAACATTGTATCTTTCTCAGCAGTTTGTAGCAGATTGTCTATATTTCTGTTTATCGAATTTACATGGAAGACAATGCTTTGACTATCAGGAAGGTGAACAGGCAATCGAATTATTGTATGCGATTGTTTGTGCATGTCATTTCCAAGTATTCGCCACATGGCCTCTGGTGCACTGACATACCTACTATCTATGTGCTTTTTTATTTCATCAAAATTTGAGTTTCTCTCTATGATACGAACATTTGCACAATCATGCCCTTTGTATACATATTTAAAGAGATATTTAACACTTTTGATCGTGGCGCAAACTTCCACATTGATATGACAGTTGTATTTTAATAGGAGAAATGGGTTATAAGGGACCACCCATGTGTTGTCAATTACTTTATTTCTCACAGATACATTATTACCATTATTTCTTCGGCGGTAAAGAGGGTATCCATCTTTGTTAGCTAAGGTTTCATTTTGAAAGGATTTAGGATAATTTTTAGTACACTTATTTTCCTTCATACACGGTGAGTTTAAATTACACTCGCCACAGGGTCCATGAATCATGTGTTTTGTAACAGCTGCGTGTAAAGTTGGAAATTTGTCTTTATCTGGTAATTCAGCCGATACTATTTGGTCTATATGTTCTGGTAACTTAGGAGAATCTTGTTCTTTCAAAATCAGTAAGATGTGAGCATGGGGTAGCCCTCTTTTTTGAAACTCAATTACATGTATATTGCCTACTGGGATGCCAAAAATATGTTTTTTGTTTATGTCATCCATAAGTTCTGTTAACTTCAATCGGAAAACTCTAGAAACTAAATCAGGACGATTTTCCACCGACTGTCCATTTAAATTTTGTGTTATTTCTTCCCATTTTGGATTACAGGTCATTGGAATAAAAAGATCGGGTTTACCGTAATTCCTCACTATTGACATAGCGTCTTGATAATTTTGCATCATATTTCTTGGACTCCCTTGAAATGTTGATGGCAAAATGAAAGGCTTTCCAGGGGGAAACAATTCATTTTCTCCTGATAACCGAATCTGGTCCATTAAACCTTTGTACTGTTCAATTCTAAGTTGAGATTGATTTTGTCGGATGAAATTTAGTCTATTTGCCTCAATTTTGGTGTAGGCATCAACAATATATTGTTGTGTGAGTTTTCCTCCGCACAATAAAGGATTGAATTCATCACGTACTGAAAGACGATATTGATATTATTGCATCTGAGTAACTCTTGATCTTGGATTTGAAGCTTTATTTTTAATATTTTGGAGACATAATGGCTTATCATTCAGTGGAATATTAATCCCCCAACTTTGATCACCATATGGGAAGAAGAGAGGATATACCATTGGTTCCAAATTTGGGTCCAAAATGCTAATTCTCTGAGTCTTTCTCTTATTCATCATGTTGTTAGCGCGACAATGAATCAGTAAATCACGGTGCAGAGGTGGTTCACCATCCATATTCTCAAAAATAACAGCAACCCCATTACATCTTGCAGAGTTATATCTTCTTTCATCATATTTTCGGTCCTGAATTATAGCCATTGTCACATCAGATGAAACAGCATTATTCATTAATGTGTCTTGCATGCATTCTTGCTCTACTTCATACATCATTTTGCAGGCTTCTGCAAATGGATTATACTTTGACATGAATGACCCTAATATTTGTAATAAATGTTCATTGCATCCAGAGTTTTCTTTAATTTTCATTCTTTGAGTTGTAGCCTCCTCAGGATCAAGTATGTACAACTGAGCATATTTACGCTGTTCTCCATTTTCAGGATGTAATGTACCAGCACGATGATAGATAGAGCCATTTATTCTAAAACAATAAGGACCATAACTTGAAGGTGGAACTATTTGCGCTCCCATAGAAGCGAAAGATAGGGAACTGTTGATTGAACGAATATTGGACATAAAGTTATCTGAATAAATATGGTTATTAGTCATAAGCTGCTCAAGTAATAATGCAGTTTGAATCCGTTCTAATGAAACTTTTCCTTTTGAGCAGCATTTAGAAAACATTTTATCAACAGGTCTTTCTCCGACAAAGTGTTTAGCACCACAAAATTCACAAACTTCATTAAAACTGCCACATGAGTGTAATTTTATTTCATTTTCATCGTTTATATGTCTTAAGGCTTCAGGCAAAAAAGTGATGGGTGGTTGTAACACATGATTTACATCACTATCCTTTTTCCCCCTTATTACTACGCGATGAGCAGTGGATTCACGTTTTCCAGAACATGTTTTTCTTTTTCTATTCTTTGCTGGACGGCCAGATTTGCAGGTTGAGGAAGTTGCATCTTCTTTGAGTGAAGTGTTAGTCACACTATCTTTTTTTGTTTCTTTTTCATTTTTTGTCCCTCCATCCTTGTTGCTTACGCTTGTTAAACACTTATTTCCCCCTTGGATTAAATCATTATTCATACTATGATTTTGTTTCTTTAATTTATTTTTATGCACTATTGATTCACGCCTTCCAGAGCATGTTTTTCTTTTTCTATTTTTTTCTGGACGGCCACGTTTGCAGGTTGAGGAAGTAGTATCCTCTTTGAGTGAAGGGATAGTCACACTATGTTGTTTTGTTTTTTTTCCATTTGGCGTGTCTCCATCCTTGTGATTGCTTGATAAAAACTTTGTTCCCCTTTTTATTAAATCATTACTCATACCATTATTTTGCGTCTTTAATTTATTTTTATGATCTGCTGATTCATGTCTTCCAGAAAATGTTATTCTTTTTTTATTCTTTGCTGGACGGCCACGTTTGCAGGTTGAGGAAGTAGTATCCTCTTTGAGTGAAGTGTTAGACAAAATATTTTGTTTTGTTTCTTTTTCATTTTGTGTGTCTGCATTCTTACGATCGCTTGTTAAAGACTTTTTTACCCCTTGGAGTAAATCATTATTCATATTATAATTTTGCGTCTTTAATTTATTTTTATGATCTCTTGATTCCCGTCTGCCAGAGCATGTTTTTCTTTTTCTATTCATTGCTGGATGGCCACATTCGGATTTTGGTAAGGTTACATCCTCTTTATTTTCAGAATTCGTATTTTCCATTAAAACATCGTAATGCCCAGCGTCCATACTACCTGAGAAACGTAGTTTATATATTGACGTGCCTTCACCAACCGTTAAAAAAGAATCCAAGTTCTCAGCATATATTTGGAATTGACAGTTGAAAAGCCTTGCTGTAGCCTCAATTTCAACGTTACCAGCGTATTCTCCATTTGTAATCATCAGATTTCTATATTCTGTTGCATTTTGTACCGGTAGTCTATATGTGTTATCCCCTATGATAAAAGGGCAATAGTAGTCCCAGTTATTTACGACTTCATCAACTACTTTGGATCGTATATCACTGTATCTAGATTGAGATGCATGGCATAAAAATGAGATACTCCTAAAGAAACAGTTTCCGTCACCAACGATATAATGAATAGTAAAATTATTCATTTTCAAACTAAAAAATCAAAAAAGTTCAAAATGAAAATTTATGGTGGTGAAATCTCGACACCACTTTACTCACCAGTCCCCACTAACAGTTATTGGTACAGATTAAGCACACACCATAAAAAGCACACACAAAACGTAAGGATGCACTTTAACCACAAATCCAAATTGTAAACAACAAAATGTAAACAAAGAGAGATCAATGAAATAACAATACAACGGTCATAGGAAGCACACACAAAACCTAAGGAACGCACTTTAACCACAAATCTAAATTGTAAACAACAAAATGTAAACAAAGAAAAATCAATGAAATAATAATACAACGGTCAGCTGTTAAGTTATTGACACATGTTCCATATGATCACAAAAAATCAGCTGTTAATATATTTCTTATGAAAACATAACTTTTGAATTTTTTATACTCATGGATCTTATTCCCATAATTATTAGCAAATATACAGTGAGAAAGCTTTTCGTTTTCAATGACCCATCAATTATTAAAATATGTCAGGTCGAATTATTAAAATATGTCAGGTAGAACTCTAGATTTAGTTGTACAAAGTTTGACAAAAATGTCTGTATTCGTTATTTTCTTGCCTTTATAAATTCGGAGTTTGCTTTACTTTTAAATAACTTTTAAACGGTGAGGAAATCGACCAAAGTGGAAGATGATATTCTGAAAGAGAATAAAATTTCCTACAACTTCATATTATGCATTTTTTGAAAATACTGATTACGGGCAGACAAAACTTGGCTACAAAAATAAAAACTAAAAATGCTGATTTGAAAGTATTTTTTATAGAAAATATGTATTTTTTCTTTTTCACTTTGAATCTTTAAAAAAATCCAACTTTTAATAATTATTTGCAAATCTACAGCAAGAAAGCTTTCCATCGACTCGTTATTTATTAAAATCTGACTGGTAGAACTCTAGATTTAGTTGTACAAAGTTTAACAAACATGTCTCTAATTCAATATTTCCTCACCGCTTTAAATTCGGAGGTTGCTTAGCTTTTTTGCAAATAACTTTTAAATGGTGCAGAAATCGGCTAAAGTGGAAAGTAATATTCTGAAAGAGAATTAAATTTCCTACAATTTGGTACTATGCATTGTTTGAAAATACTGATAATAAGCAGCCAAAACCTGGCTACAAAAAGAAACTTTAAAAGAGCTGTTTTTTAAATCTATTTCTTATAGAAAATCTGTGTTGTTACGTTTCCACCATAAATCTTTAAAAAAATCTAACTGTCATAATCATTTGCAAATCTACATGGATGGAGCTTTCCAACGACCTGTTAAGTATTAAAATCTGCCCAGTAGAACTCTAGATTTAGTTGTACAAAGTTTAACAAACATATCTCTAATTCAGTATTTTCTCACCACTAAAAATTCGGAGGCTGCTTAGGTGTTTTGCAAATAACTTTTAAATGGTGCAGAAAACGGCTAAAGTGGAAGGTGATATTCTGAAAGAGAATTAAATTTCCTACAATTTGGTACTATGCATTGTTTGAAAATACTAATAATAGGCAGCCAAAACCTGGCTACAAAAAGAAACTTTAAAAGAGCTGTTTTTTAATCTATTTCTTATAGAAAATCTGTGTTGTTACGTTTCTACCATAAATCTTTAAAAAAATCTAACTTTCATAATTATTTGCAAATCTACATGGATGGAGCTTGCCAACGACCTGTTAAGTATTAAAATCTGCCCAGTAGAACTCTAGATTTAGTTGTACAAAGTTTAACAAACATATCTCTAATTCAGTATTTTCTCACCACTAAAAATTCGGAGGCTGCTTAGGTATTTTGCAAATAACTTTTAAATGGTGCAGAAATCGGCTAAAGTGGAGGGTGATATTCTGAAAGAGAATTAAATTTCCTACAATTTGGTACTATGCATTGTTTGAAAATACTAATAATAGGCAGCCAAAACCTGGCTACAAAGAGAAACTTTAAAAGAGCTGTTTTTTTAATCTATTTCTTATAAAAAATTTGTGTTGTTACGTTTCCACCATAAATCTTTAAAAAAATCTAACTTTCATAATTATTTGCATATCTACATGGATGGAGCTTTCCAACGACCTGTTAATTATTAAAATCTGCCCAGTAGAACTCTAGATTTAGTTGTACAAAGTTTAACAAACATATCTCTAATTCAGTATTTTCTCACCACTAAAAATTTGGAGGTTGCTTAGGTTTTTTGCAAATAACTTTTAAATGGTGCAGAAATCGGCTAAAGTGGAAGGTGATATTCTGAAAGAGAATTAAATTTCCTACAAATTGCGGATAGGCATTTCTTGAAAATACTCAATAAAGACAGCCAAAATTTGCCTCGAAATAAAAAATGTGAAAAAAGCCGTTTTCAATGTATTTCTTATGGAAAACATGTTTTTTGTTTCTTCACCATAAATCTCAACAAAAACAAACTTTCATAATTATTTGACAATCTACGGGGAGAGAGCTTTCCAATGACACATTAATTAATAAAATCGGCCCGGTAGAACTGGAGATTTAGTTGTCTGAAGATTGGACTAAACTGAATTATATTATAAGAGTAGATGATATATGGGTATTGCAACTGATAATGTTATCTAAAGATTAGCTATTCGTCATAATTATCTTTTTTTAACAAGTGTAAGTAAACCAAGTAAATTAATATAATGCATAAATGGAAACACCAGTTGCTATGTTAGTTTTCACTGTGTTTCATAATTAATTAATTATTTGTAAGAAGTTAATGCGTTTTTGAAAAGTGAGTTAGCGTTGTTTAGTGATCTTTAATTTACAATTTAGGATAAACGTTTAAACTAGTTTAAACATTGTTTTAATGATAATTCATATACACTTTCTCCTGATTAAGTACATCATAAGTATGTTAAAGTATTATTTGAATAATATTGATTATCGATGTAACTTTATTAAAAAATATTAAGCTATGAAAACTTAACTTTCCCCACAATTAGCATAACATTTTCAATGTATACCTAAGTAGGTTAAATAAAATTTGAAGTTGGTTATATTAAGTTTCATGAAATTTCATAAAATTTCATTTTGTAGAATCGAGGTTAATTTATGACGAAGAAGACTGGATAGGAATTCTTATAAAGATAGCATATCAATGAGGAATTAGACACAACAAGAAATCTAAATCTTATGGCACAGTGAAAGCAAGATCATAAGCATTTAAATTTTGAGTTAACGCATAGGCTTATTTTACAAGCAAAACGCATTTTAATTACTATAAACTATTTGGGGGTAACCTTCTCTGCTTAGTAATACAGTAAATCAGCCTTTGATTTCCATTAAATAACAGACAACTATCAAAACCAATAAATCAAAACCAAGAAGTCTCAAAAACTATCAGGCTAACTTTGACACTCTTTAGGGCAATTTACATTGCATATGGGAATTTTGAAAAATTACTCCTTTGAGATGCCAATGCAGGATACAAACTTTTATACTTCTATGAGCGAGTAATGAGCAATGGTTTGGCCTCATGGGCATTGGTCGTAAGATAAAAACAACATACTTGTATTTTGATACAGTCAGCTTGTTTGAAAAACAATTTTTCTTTAGTTTAGATTTGCTGTTCAATGTTATTTAAATTGGTAAATCCGTACTTACAAGACTTTCAAAGCAGGGCCTGCCCCAGGCAGGGGCAACCGGGGCAGCTGCCCAGGGCCCCGCGCTTTCGAAAACTCCGCTTAAAAAATATTCCAAAAGAAACAAAAATTATGAATGATATTTTAATTAGTTTCAAAACGTGATTAAAACGTTGATAAACACGACAAGAGCGAATTCAGAAATACGATTAAAATTGCATTGACTAAGGGGAGGCCTTTCTTACATTAGCACTACAGTAGACGAAGAGCCATGAAAATCATTAGTTTTTCTCATAAGTAAGTAATCTCTTCACTCACCAGCCTCAATAAAATATTTGACTGATTGTAACTGACTCTGACAGTACTTTTGTCTGTGTTTTTTTGCCGCAAACAAGGTTACCCATTAATCAATTATCTTTGTCACTACTTTTAAATTCACAATTCATATTGTAGTCCATTAGGCCTAATACCAAGTAATTAGCGATAAAAAAATAAAAAGTAGCGCTAACTGAAAGACAAAATCCATTGCAATGTATGCTGAAGCGCTGTAGGCCTATACTGGTATTTTAACACTCGTCTACGCAGCGACTTGGAAGGGCCCCGCAACTCAGATCGGCCCAGGGCCCCGCAATTGCTAGGGCCGGCCCTGTTTCAAAGGGTTTTGGATACATGCATCAAGTTAAGACTCAAAAGAGACATATACACAATCACGGATTTCTAACAACAAGATTAACCCTCTAGTTTGACCAGCATCTTCTGCACAAACGTTGTAATGAATTTCCTAAACCAAAAATACATATCTAAAAATCCTTGTGTTTCCAGAGATAATGTTCCTCCCCCGACTACCTCATCCGTATCTGCGAAGAGACCAAAGAAACCAAAGAACATCAGCAGGTTAGACCTGAGGGTAGGGCTGGTGACACATGTACAGGAGCACCCTCTCTTCCGCAAGTACTACGTCCTCCATGTAGACATCGGCGGCCGGGTCGACAGGCGGTCGGTGAGTATACGTCGAGTCAAATGACATGGCCAGGTCCACCCATAAGGCTAATAATATTTTAGCATTGGGCTAATGGACGACGTAAGACACTAAATTGTTTGACTTAAATTGTAAGATACCACAAAAACTGAGACGGAGGATTAGAGATCACAAAAGGCACAGGGGAGGTTAAGAGTCCTCCCTTCCCAGCCAAAAATAAAAAAAACCCTCACGCGGACCCATGTAAACACCCCATGAGGAAAAGAAAATTTTAATTTCAATGTAGTTGTAACGGGAAAAGTCCAAACTACTAGAATTGTTATTTGGAATTTCGATAACTTAAATAGTTTTTTTTTCTATAATCAATTTAAAATAGTTTACTTTGGACATTAATATAACATGTTTTATGACCTTTTCCAAAAAATAAAAAAACAATTCCAGTGGTTTAGAATTATTTATAATAATATCGCAAAATGTGCACTGATTTAGCATGGGGTCTTATGGAGCCGAAGTTCCAAAAGTCACTGCTAGTGTCGCAGAAAAACAAAAACTGCCCTGGGTAGGGAGGGTTCTTAAGCCTGGATTTTTCAGGAGGGGAGCAAAAACAAAGTTTTCAAGTCATAAAATGTTATGGGCAGCTTAGATGGTTAATTTTATAAAATTAACCCACAGTCATATACATAAGCTTGTGAAACTAATATCCATGATAACACCCCTACCCTTATTATTAAAAATAGGAAAAATCCAGTATGTTTCCCTTATTTTACTAGTTATTATACTTCAAACATTTAACCCTTCCTCTCCTAAGTCTCCAAATGTATTCTAATGATTCTTTTCTGTTACCTTTTTCTCATCTGACAGTATGTTTTTATTTTCTATATCCAAATAACACTTTACCGTACCAGATTTTTCTTTCTCCTAGTTTTCCATGACTTTATACTTAAGGTGACCATTCACATACGTGCTTTGCGCGCCGTACATTGCATGTCATACAATTCTATAACATTGGTCTTATGAGTAAAAAAGCCCATAGACGCATCGGCATGGCATGCTTTTACTCGTAAGACCGATGTTGAAGAATTGCATGGCAAGCAATGCACAGTGTGCAAAGCACGTATGTGAATGGTCACCTTTAGTATATGAAGAACATATCAACTGCGGTATAATTTACAAGAATATGAAAGAAATCAACCCTTACAAACATAACAATAATTTTTTTATCTCAACTAACGTATATTATTAAAATTCATATTTTGTTTAGGTAACCCGTTTGGGTCTATACCAGGGACCTCTCGAGTTTCTCAACCACAAAGTGGTAGTAGTTTGCAACATGAAGAAGAACGTCAAGGGGCTTTTGTCCAACTGTTTCGTCCTATACGCCAAGTACAGATATGAAGAGGAGGCTGAGTACATTCAACCTCCTGCCAACTCCCAAGCCGGGGACCGTGTGTTCGCCCCTGGGTATCCGTTTGATCCCCTAGAGGTATGCGCTCAATGTTTTTTCAATTTTAAAAATGACACGATTTTAATTGTTATGTTTTTTTTTTATATAATTTTAATGATTATTTCAACTTTTATGGATCTTGGCTCTAACAAAATTTGAAATAATAAAATAGTTTTGCCAACTTGCTAAAAGAGTAAACTGACCTAGAGGACAGTCACGAGTCTCAACAGATTGTCTGCAAGCCATGATTTTTTTATGACTTAACACGTTCGCTGCTGGCCATTAGATTGCGCGGCTGCGTCAGGAGCTGAACTAGTGTGTGTGTTGCTACGAAACATTGCCTCTGTTACACTGAACAATGGTAAAAACAATGATAGTTATGTCGGATAGCAATGTTCACTATCAAACCGGTTTTGGACAAAGTACTTGGTGATTCTGCTAGACACCTAGAATTACCTAGGTAGCAGTCGGTAAAGTAGTGTTGCTATTTAGCGGGAAAGAGGTGAGACAAGCCCTTATCTAAATGACCCTGGTGGTAATTTTTGGAAATAGGCTAATGTTTTTTATTGTGGGAAAAGTATGTCCCCAAGAACTGCAAGGAAATATAGAACGCTCATGAGGAGCTGGCTAATCCATGACTACGTTAAACAACAATGAATGGTGCCGTTCCAGAACGTTCCTAGCTCCTGGCGCCATGTTCCAGGTGACGTTCCGGAACGATCGTAGCAGCAAACGTGTTAATGGAGGAAAGCAACATTAAGTAACATAAACAAAAACACTAGCAACAAAAATACTGCTAACAAGAAATAACTTGGAGTTTTTTTTGAACAGCTTAACATAGCCTCAGAGCTACAGGAGCGATGTTAACGTATTGAATATGCAGTTGGGAGTTCCTTAATCAAACCTAAGCAGCTGAATGGTTGGTGATCTTGACAAGAGCTCGCTCTGTACTAAAGGGAAGCACATTACAAGTCGATGCTACTGCTACCTATTGAGTAAACATTAAATCTCAGTCTAGGTCCAACTAACATTTGCCATTGGGCTATGAATGAGGCTAACAAACAAAAAGGTTGCTGTTAGATGGAAGCAGACCAAGTTTGTACCACTCCCAATCAAAATATTGAAAAATGCCTTAGACATAAAAAGACAGCTAAAAAATAAAAAGTAGGGTACTGAGATGCGGTCCTGAGAGCAAGTAAATTGAAGGGGTCCCCCGTAAAACGTTCTAAGCGAAAAAATTTCAAAATTGGAGATATTCAGTGAAAAAGGTTCTCTAGGACACGAACTACACTGTGGTATATTTTGTTTTGAAGAAATTTGAGTTGGCAGCCCTGATTTTGTCAAAGTTGGTGTACTTCGCGGGATTGCAAAGACTTTTTGGGGAATAACGTTCTATTCGCTGAAAGATGGACTCCCCGCTGGGCGGCGCGTTGTCGCCCCGCGACCAAAATCGCGTAATTAAAAATAAAACACCTGAAGAAAATATTGGAAAGTGGAAGGGTAATGCCAGAAAGGAATATAGAAAAATTGGATTACCCTATATTTCAAAAACTAAGAAGCCAAGGCCTGGAAATTGCCCCCAAAAGAAGTAGTAGAATAACGTTTTAAGCACCACATTTGGATAACTTTTTTGCGAAATGACGTATCACGTTATGTAACAACATTACATTTTTTACATTTATATCAATAAAATTGTTTTGTATTCGGTTTTATATTCATTTACGTTGGTATTACTACACTCCCTAATGTTTTCTTTTTAAAACAGGAGAGCAGTCCGTCAGAGAACGTTTCAAACGCCAGTCATTTATAACGTTTATAACCCCCAAAAACTCACGTAAAATTATTTAAAATGCTTAATTTTGAGTAAAAATGGAATATAAGGCTATATTATGAAGTTATAAATTGGGTCTTAAAAAATTATACATGATTATAAGTTCTAACCTTGAAAAAACACAAATTTTAGAATTCAAATTTCAACACTTAACTACTCGAAACTAGGTTTTTGTCGTTTAGAACGTTTTACGGGGGACCCCTTCAATTAATAACTCTGATAAAAAAATCAAGTCAGAGCTGAAAGTTGATCGAAATTCTCAAAAGAACTTCATTAGTTAGCAGTTTGACCGAATTTAACATATTTTATCCACAAAAACATATTTTCTTTTTAGGACTGGCCTTTCTTACCAGGCGGAACAGCACTTTTCAAAGCGGCCACAAGAAAAATGAGAGCTTCGACAAAAGGAGTTGTCAATTACAACAAGACTCCGCTCACAACAGAGCATGGTGGGCAGGTTAGAACTAACGAAGTCTGGGGTGCCGAGATCAAGATATAGCTGATTCAAGAGTTCCTACGGGTTGAATTTTCCCATTTATGTTAAAGTACACAAAAATAAATAAATAACTTTTATGAAAAATACTCGAAACTGTACTCAATTTTAATAATTGTAATCTCTGAAGACAAATTTCTGATAAATATGTTTGCTCCTAAAATACAGCACTGCATGGTGATCATTAAATGATTATGAAGAATGACAATGACATATTTTGATTTGGATTTTTGCGGACATTTGCCATCACTGATTAGTAAAAAACAAGTTTCACGACGTTTCGGGATCTGGACGTTTCGTGAAACTTGTTTTTTACTAATCAGTGATGGCAAATGTCCGCAAAAATCCAAATCCAAATATAAAATCACCATCACCAACAATGAATTTCAAACAAAGAGACAATGACATACGGTACCTATGATTTAAAAAATCTATTGGCCATGATTAGTTCTCTATACTATAAGAGCATGTAGATACTCTTTGGTTAATTTTGTCTTTCACTGATAAACCCAATTAAAAAAAAGTATTATTACAATTTGGTTGCTCGGAAACAAATTTCTTGTTACTGATTCTTGGTATGCCATTTTGTTCTAAAATGGTAAACCAAAGATTGGTAAAATAATTTTATGGTGCCAGTGTCAATGCTTTGGACATAATATCTCACTTCACTAGAAACAAAACTTAAGCAGCTGCCCAACTTTAAAAGGTATTTGACTCATACTAGTAAAACTTATATTTACAAAAGAAGATTAATTTTTAACAGAAGTTAATATTTTTCTTAAGGTTGAGATTATGTAGTTTCCCTTCAGAGGAAATTTGTAGTTTTTTATTTAGAAAATAATTTGATTAGAGAGGGAGAAAGCCTCTGAATAAATGAACTGACTAAAGCGATCAGAGCTGTTTGTGTAAAGGTTAAACAAATAACTCAGTTTAACCTCTTGAATCCCGAGTAATAGAGGTAATGCTACTGTGCTCAACCCGGGTATTTTTGACCATTTTGCATGCTTATTTAAAAAAATTGTAACATATTGAAAAACTTAGTTAACATATATAAATAAAATTTTTTGTGATCAGAATAATTTACAGAATATTAAAATTACAAAAAAATTTAAAAACTATACCATCACTTATTGCCAAATCTGGTCTCGAAGTTATGTAAACATCATCCACTTTTGGGTGAGGCACTAAATGCCCGTCACCACACTTAATACGAATTATCTTCATCATAATCGTCGTTATAACTAACCACAGATATATCACTAAACCTATCATTGTCTAAATATTCATTAATTTCTAAGAGGACGCGACATTCCGGCACGGTTATCCATTGTTTACAGGCAAACTATGCCATTGCAACACGCACGTAGCATAAACAAAACATCATCTGTTTTCTAAACACCGTTGCAGCAATGCTTGGGAATCTAGAGCAAAACAAAATATACCACGAGAATCGGCGTTTCTACCCGATTAGAATGGTACCCCAGACAAGGCATATTATTCTTCTTCCAGCTGTCGTAGTTAGCGCGGCAAATTCAAACTGCACACGGCCGGTGGGATTCAAGAGGTTAAACTGTAACTGTGATTTGGAAAATTGGTGTTAACCCATCAAGGACAACAGAACTAAACATTTTTAAACTTTTCGCCTGGCTGTTGCCATGTAGACCACTGCCGTCACAGTTTTGCAGTGGATCATACAAAATTGTCATGTGACGAGCTGCCGTATCGTGTAAAAACACCCATAAGTCAACATTCAACGCCAAATCATGCTGCCCATTGTCGGAAGGCTCCATTTCCAATACGGCATCAGCACACTCAGCTTTGACATCGTCGTTATAGCGCTAGATTTAAATGTGAAGCGGGCAATGGAGACTGTTTTGCAGACGCTGCGTGCGCTGATTGTTGACACATCAACAATCTCGACTGCCTGTTTTAGGTTTGACTCTGGCGCAACGACATCGACGTAGACGCTGAGCGCGCTGACGCCGTGTTGGAAATGAAGTCTTAACTGAAGTTAGCAGTCTAAGGACTGTAATGCACCATCGCCTTATTTTACTACTGCACAGGAGCTTTTAAGTCTTCTTAATTTCTGAAGACACAAATGATAAGGAATTTTAGCGAATTTCCCCTATAGGAAATTAGCAAATTTCCCCTATGGGGAATTAGAAAATTTCCCCTATAGGGAAGAAGCTGTTACCGTAGGACTCATAATAAGACCTAAGCCCGCGACCATGATAACTTTTCGTTTTGGGGCCCCCAGAAGCAAAAAACACTAACTCAGTACCATTATTTTCATACCATGACAATCAAAAAAAAAAAAAAAAAGAAAAAAGAAAATAAGGGTACTTGGTTAAAATGATTCTTATTATATATCTATGTGTCTTTAAGCACGATAGCGGCCGTAAAAATGGCCCGATCGGAATGAAATTTGGCTCAGACCTGTAAAGTAGTAATTAATTGCACGAGTTCGTAAACCAGCCTGATTGGACTACCGGAAGGGGGGGTAAAGGGGAGTAAACCCCCTTAAAAATGGGTTTTTTGAGTTTTTTACATAGAAAAACAAAATTTATCGAATTTTTGATAAATTTTGGTTACCAAGATATTGAAAGTGGTAAACACAGTACGTTGTCCCAATGTTAACCTTATGGGGAATAAGTAAAATTCTATATCTCGCTTATTTCTCAACATATCTTGATAAAACTTGGTAAATGGCTACCTACTTCTAGTTCAGATCTACTAAATAATGAATTAAAACCACTCAGTTTTAATATACCCGTAGCAGCAAACCTGCATACTCATTCCCCATGTTATTCTTATGGAGCTTTCAAAAACATGGCAAATCTCCCTATGTTGGATTGAAATATGTTTTTTGCATTTGAAATTCGCTGAGTATGCAGGTCTGCTGCAACGGGGGTATTTTTACTACATAAGATCAGTGACCAACCAACCAGTCTCTCCACCAATCTCCAGTCTGAAGGATATTTTAATACTGTAATCTGGTTGTTTGATGGCAAATATAGTGTTATAATTGGGAGCACAAAATGAGGCTGGCAGCAAAAATTGTTAACTTATCAAATCGTCTACTAAAACTCTGCTGAAATGGCCAAATGAAACTTTGGTTGATTTTTCAGAGCATTTTAACAGTAAATTTTTGTTTACTTTCATAAATGACCATAAAGTTGATTAACTACCCAGACAAATAATAAACGTTAATTTCGCTAGCAGCGCACTCACTCATCCCCCTTCATTGGTGCTCACGATTTTTGATTGTACATTAAAAATTGTAACTGAGATTATAAATATGTCATTCAATGATTCCATGAAATCAATTATCCAGTTCAGATATTTTCTATTCAACTTTTATTTCACTTTCAGCAGCAAAGGGGTGTAACTAAATTTATTTCTGCTCAAACATCAACCAAGGAGGCAATCATAAAAACCAACACCAAATTGGAAAAAAGTAAATTACTAAGTAATAAAACATATTTTAAAATACTTTTATTCCATTAACACACTTATATTGAAATTTAATACAGTGGACAAAGTTTTAAAACAGAAAAAACAGACATTATGTACAGCCAATTATATAAAAATAAGATATATTTAAAAGTTAGAATTATACTCTAAAACTCGTATATAAAGCACAAATTTCATAAACCCTTTAAACTCCAAACATGTAGAATGTATTAATTAATGAAAGATTTTATGACAATAACACAAGTCTTAAAACACACATTAATGGACAGGTATCTGGGTACCTGCCCAAAGAGATTCAGGTGCAAACATTGAATAGTAATAGTAAGTTGTGTAATATTTTACACTTTTAAATGTATTAAGGGGTGAAATGTCAGCAACATTACTGCATTACAATGAGTGCACAGGCATATTTATTTGACATTGCTTATTTGTCACCTTTTTGACTGACCAAGATAGCCAGGTTTCTTATCTTTGCCAGTTTAACTGAAGACACATCCCTTACACTGTCTGATCACTTTTAAAGTTCATTCTTAATTTACCTTTCAGGTGCTCTTGGGTGGCACCCACCAACAACTCCAACCTTCAGATTCAACCGGCCCCTTCACTATTCCTATTTCACAGCCACAATTAAAATGTCTTGTGAGTAATTTTGCCTGCTTTCATTAAAACCTGAAAAATCAAGATCATATCAATTTGTGTTGAACAAATTATTTAAGATTTTTCATTGTAAACATATTGAAAACAGACTTCCCTCCAATAAAATGATTGATATCTCATCTATAAAGTCAATAAAGGTAAAATGAATTAAAATCAAAGTCTCAATAAACATTTTTTACTCTCTTCCAAAATGAAAAATAACCAAGCCTACCAGGTTCTCAGACTCTCTCATGTTGTACAAAATCAATACAATTATTTTTAGACGGACAATAATCAAACCAGGCCAAAGTCCTCTACCTGGGTAGGTTGCCATTTCAAGTAATGTATCTAATGTATCATGGTATATTTTCTGTACAACTATCATGCTCACCGAATCTTGCACTAACAAGTGGAGAATTATTGAGGAATACTTAATTTTATTTTTATTTTTTCATATCAAAACCGATGTGACATTATTTATCCTGATTTTTCCCCATAAAGGCATTACTTAGGTGTAAAAATTAAACGATATACAGTCCCTCTGTGAGCCACAGTTTAGAATTATCAATTGTTTGAAATAAAACAAAAACATTAAAAAGAAATAAATAGAAATTAAATTAGTAAAGTTTAAATTTTGTTATAAGATCTTCACACACTTTTAGGGAAAATGAAACCAAGAACAATTTCTACTCCTGTGATATATATTACCAAATTTAATGTTCCACAACAAACTGGAAAATGTTTCTCTGATGATAATGGTCTTAACCCCTTAATCGCGACGTAAGTTGGCGCACTGCGGTTTCGACACGATCAGTGGCGCGTGGTTTAATTTCACGATCAACATGAACACGCTACGTTTTCAACTCAACGTGACAAAAACAACTACATTTGATACTGCAGAGCTCATGGCGTGGATGTAGTTCCAGAAAAATTCACTAGAGTGGAGCACGAAACGGTCTGTCACTTATCAGGGTCAACTGTATTGTCGTAGCATGGAAAAAATTAGCAGAACACTTGTATCAACAAAATAAATCTGAGAATGCCAAATCCGTCTAAACTTGGGCGTCAAGGTTAACGAAACAAGGGTGTTGCATGTGATATTCTGTGCATCGCAGTATCGTGTACAGAATACTACCACGGAATAACGTGTGCGTCGCAGTTAAGGGATTAACGTGCAAAAACTTTGTGAAAGCGTTCTGCAATTGAAGGGGTCCCCCGTAAAACGTTCTAAGTGACAAAATTTCAAAATCGGAGATATGTAGTGAAAAAGGTTCTCTAGGACACGAGCTACAACGTGGTATATTTTGTTTTGAAGATATTTAAGTTGGTAACCCTGATTTCGTCTGTCAAAGTTTGCGTGCTTTGCAGGACTGCACGGACTTTTTGGGGAAAAACATTCTATTCGCCGAAAGATGGTCTACCTGCCAGTCGTTGCGTTGTCGTCCAGCGACCAAAATCGCGTAAATAAAAATAAAAGATGTGAAGTAAATATTGGAAAGTGGGAGGTTAAGACCAGAAATGAATATAGAAAAGCTTGATTACCCTTATTTCAAAAACTAAATAGCCGAGGCCTGGAAAATTGCCCCCAATAGAAGAGAGTAGTATAACGTTTCAAGCACCACATTTTGATAATTTTTAGCAAAATGACGTCTCACGTTATGTAACAAAATTACGTTTTTATGCTTTTATATCAATAAAATTTATTTATGTTGAATTTTATTTTCGTTTATGTAGGTATTCCTACACTCCCATGATGTTTTCTTCCAAAGCAGAAGAGCAGTCCGTCAGAGAACGTTTCAAGCGCCAGTCGTTTAGAAAGTTACAACCGCAAAAAAACCTCGTAAAATGTTTTAAAATGATTAATAGCATGTAAAAATTGAATATAAGGCTACATTATGATGTTATAAATAGGGTATTAACAAATTATACATGATTGTCAGTTCTAACCTTGAAAAAACCGTAAATTTTAGGATTCAACTTTCAACGCTTGATTACTCGAAACTAGGTTTTTGTCGCTTAGAACGTTTTACGGGGGACCCCTTCAATTACTAATGACTCTGGAAGGCAGTTTAGTTACCTAGCAGCAGTCGTCGCAGTGGTGTATCCTCGTCCCAGGTCAGGACCTCTCGCCTCGCTCCCTGGACCACACGATCACCAGTCCCTGTGCGTCGCTGGTCGCCAGCAGGCTCTCGTCGTAGTTGAAGCTGACTCCCAGCACGGGGCAAGCGTGGCCTTGCAGCTTGTTCAGAACTGCTTGGCCCTTCTCCCGTTCCACGTCCAAGAAGTAAACGCACGAGTCCTCGCTGCCTGTGACTGAAAACAGGAAAAAAAGTTTAATCGATTTAGGCCTACATTGACTCCAGTGGAGTGTCTCAAGTTTTCACTTAGTAGTACGACATAAGCCCAAACTTAGTGTCTTACCCGACAATGATTGTTTGGCCTCACACTTACTCGCCGAGATGAAGCAACAGCACTTTATAAAAAATAGTATATTACGTTACTAGGCTGGAAAGTACTTTCTTGCCGGGCGAGCATGATAGTCCCTGCGCAAACGGAAGCAAGTGCGGGATTTCCATGTGAATATGGTGAAACTTACCAGCCGTGTATCATATGATACTTTTCATCATGCTACAAAGAAAAAACATATTTTCAATCATAACGTAGTCCTTGTGTAAACTAATACGTCTCTCAATTCTTCAAACCTCGCCTATAATAAACAAACAAACATTCGCTACTGCCACCACTGCTGCCACTACATTCCTCTGAAATAACCAATAAACACACTTTTAACATCAGTTTACAGCAATCAGCTGATTGTTTTGGTATTGACTTCCGTTATTTCTGTTTCCTAGTGCACGGTAAATTTACCGTGTAGTGATCAGTAAAGAGTAATTTAACAGCCAAGAGTAAGGCACAGAAAACAGATGTTACTGTGTAGAATTATGTAAAAGTTCTTTACTTAATGGGCAACTCTCATAATTACACAAGGGTTGCCAGAGAAATTGCCAGAATTTGGCTTCTGAACCCCAGAGCTAGTGTCTACTCAAGTTTATAACACTATAAATAGCATGCGGAGCTTACTACACCAGGTAGCCAAGCACCAGTCACCCCTCGGTATATGTGCATCCTTTATCTGCCTTGGTTACGAATATTGGATTTTGAAAAATGCAAGTAATTTATATACTTATATTTGATCTGATAAACCTAAGTGTTTTGCTGGTCTTATCAAAAATCAAAAAGAATGGCTTTATTAGAAAAAATAACTTGTATACTAAGAACTAAACCAGTACCTCGTTGAGAACCAGTACTGTTCCCGACTTTGAAAAGTAAAAGTAGTACAATGCCGAAAAACACCATTTTCTAACATCACTAATAACTTATCAAAGTTCTGTGTTCTTTAGTGTTAAGCCTGGTTTCCGAAGCAACCAGTATAGTAGACACAGACAGTAGCCATTGACAACGGTAAAAAGTAAGATTTTTGACTATTCTCTTCACTTACTTACTGTATTGAATTACTAAATGTGCAGGACACCAGGCCTTAGAATGGATGGGTTAGTCAGGCCTAAAAGGTACTTGTCATTTTAAGCGATTTTGTAAATACTAAATATATATATATATATATATATATTTTTGTAAACGGTGCATTAGGGACCACAAACCTATGCAAGTCCCTTGACGAAACGACATGATTGGACAGAATGTTGAACGGACGAGATATCGACTGCTCCTGTGGCGAACGCTCAGCTTCCGCTTGAGCTGCAGTCCCCCCTCTCGGTCCATCACCCTGCACAAAGTATAATTATTTCATAAGCACTAATGAAGCATAAAATTTTAGAGTTCCGGCCAAATCATAGGGCAGGTGGCGAAAAATGGAAACTCCAGCTGTATAAATGACTTGACGTTAAAGACACCTCCGCTCCTCTACATATTCCCAGATAGAAGCACATTTACTTGGGTATGTTTGGAGAACTTACTCAGCTGATTATTTGGAGAATATAAACAAATAGCATAACTGTCTATAACTTCAGATGGGTAAACGATTGGCCAAATACATATTTTGAACGCCAGCACTGCACTCACTCACCCGCCTAATGATTTGGCCGGAACTCTAGACAGGTCATAAAATGAGTAAAAACTGTTACTTCTTTGAGAAAGAGGAAATGGAGATTTTAAGGAAAACTTATAACTTAAGTAAGTAATTCTGAGTGAAATTTAATTCCCAAACAACTTTTATTCTTAGCACGATTAACACATCAATGAACAATCACAACAACAAGCCAGCAGGTGCAAAGGAGACGTGAATCCGGATTAATTGGATGAGTTGGATGATTGGACAGTAAAATTGTGTGTGAATGATTGGACAGTAAATCCAATATGACCCATGTAGGTTTTTTAAACTTACTCGTTTCAAAAATATTTAGTATTCCGTGTCTAAATGTGTCTGTTTTTGTTTTGTACTGAAACAATCTAAAAATAATGACATAAATTCAACCACAATGCAAGAAGGTTGATTGACATATCCGCAACTTGATAATGACATAATAAATTGATATCAAAGCTTAGGAGTAGTTTTTCACAATGATCTTCAAACTGGAGTAAAGAAAGGTAACATAAAACCTACAAATATACCATGAGTAAATTAATAACACAAATCATTTAATGATCAGACAGCTAGGTACCATAAACAAGAAGCAAAGTAGGCCAGTCAAGCAGAAAGTGGTGCAGATCAGCTGAAACATTTTTGGAGGAGGCCACATTTTCTTTCTCTCCCGAGCACAAAGTGGCTAATGTAGTCTGAAGACCTTTAGTTATCACGGAGTCACGGATCATAACATATCCTAAAAATTTCCCACTATTCTCAATGTTTTTGATGCCACAAGTCAAGGGCGGATTTTGGTCATAATATTTTAGGGTACCACACACTTACAGTTTAAAGTATTGTATGCTCAAATTCAAACATCAAACTCCTATTTAAAAGATCCGTTTTCAGGGCCTTTTCCAAGTAAATACTTACTTTAGTTAACAACAATCATTTGTAATTTATCCAAATACCTCAATCAAAGTTATTTTGAAAACATTTTCCCCCTTCCCTGCCAACAAATCCACCAAATTCACCAAGCACCCCCTGGCAACCCCAGAAGTCCGTCCGTGCCGCAAGTTACACCTCTTACATACACCCATACATAAGGTGACCAGATTTTGGAACAGCCAAAATGGGACGTCGAAGGGGAGAGGAGGGTACAGGGGCCCTCCCCCGGAGCATTTTAGTGCGTTTTTAGACTATTTCAGATTGAAATATGTGCTAGACTCTTAATTTTAATTTACTGGGAAACTACTAAAGAACCAAAAACATGTTATTTAAAAGTTTTTTTATATTTAAACGTATTTTTAAAGTATTTTTATTACCTGTAACACCGAAATGGGACAAATGGGCGTCCCAAGAGAGTTCGTCGGGACAATGGGACACGTTACTAAAAACGGGACTGTCCCGTTCAAATTGGGACGTCTGGTCACCTTACCCATACACCTCTTGCCGCGACAATGAAAGGCCTAGCGAATGTGAGAGTTTACATGATGAGATCGGCAAGCCTCGTTCTAGCTCCCTCTTATGAGGCCATGCTTCAACGTCCTATCTGAGACTCATTCTTGTCTTGCCTTGGTGATAGTGTGCTTGCACATGACACACTATTCTAAAGCCGAAAACTATGGAATCCACCGAGAAGTTACAAACTCTGCCAAGTAGTTCCAGGAACACTCGGACCTATGTGATCTAAATGCCATGAAATACATTGTACTTCCTTGAAGGAAGGAAAGGGGGCTTTTCCTTTGGGTGAAATGCAGAATATCTGTAAGTGCAATTCACCAGAGGGTTGTGTGTATTTGGGGCTGTAGGAACAATATAAGTTCCTAAACTTTCAATGTAAGTTTAGTCTATAACTATAGTGAATAAAACCGTTGTTTTTTAGCGAATTTCCCCTATAGGAAAGAAGCTGTTACCGTAGTACTCATGGTAAGACCTAAGCCTGAGACCATGATAACTTTTCATTTTGGGGCCCCCAGAAGCAAAAAACACTATTAGTTCATTTTCATACATATATATATATCTATATATATATTTATATATCTATATACATATATATATGTGTGTCTTTAAGCACGATAGCGGCCGTAAAAATGGCCCAATCTGAATGAAATTTGGTACCGCCATGTAAAGTTGTAATTATTCGGACGAGTTCGTGAACCAGCCCGATCGGACTACTGGAAGGGGGGATAAAGGGGGGTAAACCCCCCAAAAATGGGTTTTTTGAGTTTTTTACATAGAAAAATTAAAATAACCCAATTTTTGTTAGCACCATTGAGTTCAGCTCAAAAAAACAAACAATTTAGTATTTTTAATCACTGCTCTATGTCCATTGGTTACCGAGATATTGAAAGTGGTAAACACAGTACGTTGTCCCAATGTTAACCTTATGGGGAATAAGTAAAATTCTATATCTCGTTTATTTCTCAACATATCTTAATAAAACTTGGTAAATGGCTTCTTTTAGTTCAGATCTACTAAATATTGAACTAAAACCACCCAGTTTTAATATACCCGTAGCAGCAAACCTGCATACTCATTCCCCATGTTATTCTTATGGAGCTTTCAAAAACATATAAAATCTCGCTATGTTGGATTGAAAAATGTTGTTTTGCATTTGAAATTCGCTGAGTATGCAGGTCTGCTGCAACGGGGGTATTATTTACTTTTCATTACTTCATGAAATTCATACTGATTTATCTTGGTCATGGCAGAATCCCAAAATGCTTCACTATTGATTACAAGCAACATAAGTTTAAGAAATAAATTATACATTAATGAAAATTAACAAAAATATTAAAACACTAACATAAAAAATAAATATTAAGGAATACCATAATTTGAAAGTAAATAACTGCAGAAATCATATCAAGCACAGACAAAGCTGTAAGAAGACAAATTTTGCATATTCATTAGTAAATACTCGTATTGTGAATATTTTGATTTGAATAAGTAAGCTTTTTGTAATATTAAACAGATTAATCCCATATGTTAACTGGCTATTGTTGGAATTTGTAATCTTGTTCCTTGTATAAAGGAAAATCAATAATAAATAAACAAGTGCTATCACCCATGGAAAAACTTTCTTGGTACTTTATTCAATTGATTCTATACTAAGGTTACCATGACAATTCCAAAAACTTCCTAAAGTTTAACATTGAAACTTTGGAGTACTGTAGGATGTAACCCTATGGGAATTTTGTAAAACCATTTCTGATTGCGCATCTATGGTCCAAAGGGAGAATAAATGACAAATTTCAGCTATGTAAGTATTACAGTTGTGAAGATTTGGTGCTCGTTACAAAAACCCCTTCTTTGAATATAATAATATCACATATAGGTACACAATTAAAACTCGTGAGTTCTTAGTGACTATTGGTCCAATCTTAAATTTATTTGTAAAAATAAAAAAAATGTGTAGATTATAAAACATTCCTCAGAGGTCACTTTTTTTAAGGGCTACACACTACACTTCTTCACAGATTGAGTAAATAGAATTGTTACGGAAGAATAAAATTCAGATAGTTTAAGTAAAAAATTGCTTAGCAACGTGGCAACTCTCAAAATTAGTAGTTGTCAAACACGCAACAAATCACACTATCACCAAAATTCATGATTTTAAAATTCTAAAAAACCATTAGTGAATTTCAAAGAACACACTTCAGTTCAAAATGTATGGAGTGGTTGATTTTATTGCCACCTCAAGATGTGTTATGGATAACATAAGTTCATTAATGTATACGATATCATGTGCATTAACCTTTACTAGTGACAATTTAGTTTGGCTGAGAGATATGTTTGGTGTAAAACAAGAACGAATATATTACTTCGCAATTGCTTCAGGTAGCTCTGAAGAGAGTGATGAAACGTATGCCGAGGGAAATAAACAAGGAGAGATATTCAAGAAGCAAAACAGTGTTGGACAAAAATAATTAACATTCAACATGCACGTTTGTTTTCATTTTCAAAGCTGTATTTGATGCAAAATACATGTTTACAATTTGACTTAAACTCTCTTTATTAGTATCATGGTAACCACTTCATCCTACAGCATCACAATTAATTTTTGGTACAAAAATACTAAAGTGCAATTTAAAGTAAGAAATTTCATGCCATTATAATACCTCAAATTTTTTATTGATTTAATATTGATTAACAAATCATTAAAGCTTGATATTTTTTAGTTTTTTTTCTTCTTATAAATCAACGGGTAGCCCCATAGGGTTACACTCCTTATCAAAACCTTGAAAATGACGAGCTTTCTTTTAGAATTTTCAAATTTCACAAAAGTACTTAATTGAAAAAAAGCTATTTTTGCCTAAACTTTTATAAACGCCTTTTAATTTTGTTTACTACATTTTTAGATTGTTGATAGCATGAACAAGTTTAGCATTTAATTTTAAATTTAAAAAGTAATTACAATTACTATACTTGAACTTAAAGTAAAGCTGCAGTAAAAATGCATAACTGACACAGATTGGATTCGCTTGTGACATTCACATTAAAAAATCTCTGTAATTTCTTGGTATCAAAACCTTATTTTTTAAAGTAGGGCAATATTAATGTTTGCATTTGTTTTTGTCTTGACATTACATTACATAACATAACAACAGCCAATGGCAACTAAGTAGTTCTCAAATTAATAATGTGTAGATTTGAAGACATCCCTCGGAATTCACTTTTTTTTAAGGGCTACACACTACACCTACATTTTAACGTAAGATCCGAGCCACCATTTTGTTTGCTTTGCAATTTACGAACTAGTCTAATTATGAGAACTGTCTTGTGTGTTTCTTCCTTCTTGCAAGGTAATCTATATATTTTACACCAGCGGTTTTCTTTTCGCAGACAAATTTCAATAATGGCTGGACGGATTTTAATGTTTGATGTGTCAAATTAAAGGGGTTTTCATATTGATTTGTCAATACGTCTAAGAACATTCAAAAAGGGCATCATTATATTACATTAAAGGGCTGAAGTTTTAGAACAGCAGCACTATCCATTGATGTTTACCAAGCTCAGCTCACTTTATTTACAACTGAACTAGTTGTAATAGTTGTAACTATTTCATGCTTTGAAATAGTTCTCCAGGTAAACCACAGATTGCAGTGTTTACAAGCGAAGCTGCAACCGAGTAATCTAGTCGGTTCTGAGTAATCAACCAGAAATTTTTATCAACTCGTACTAAAATTTTAACAATGAGTGGAAATATCTTTAAAATCCGGGACACTGATTTGGCGAAGATACGTCTGATTTTACCTGAACAGTGAGACGGCGTTGTTGGAACTGTTGACCAATAGGAGAGGGTCCCTGGCCTCCCGGCTGACCCAGGCGCGCCAGCTGATGCAAGTGACGGAGCAGTCTTCCCCCACCACCAGGCGCCGCAGCTTGGCGAGCCGACCTGTCTCCAGGTCGAATGAGAACGAGACGATGGTGCCCTGCGTAAAGGAGTGTGCAAACGGCTTCAAGTTGGTTTTTTATGAAAAACAACAATTACTTAAGCCCGTTTGTATTAGTCACATTAGTTCTGCATTAATTCAAAATCAACAAGAGGGAAGATTTTTCATTAACAAAAATCATCACCATATCTTCACAAGTCATAAAATAGGCCTACCTATTCAAAAGTCAACTTTTTTCACAGGCAATGAACTATTGTCTGCCACAAAAAATGTGAACCGAACCATAATTTACAATTTTTAAAACTAAATAATGGTTTACTGGTGGTAACGAATTGTAACAACTTTACTAATTGTTTCAGTAAGTAGTGAGTTTGAACTGGATTCATCTGCTATCAGTTATTCCATCAACCCTTTGGCTGCCAAGAAAAATTTTAGATTTAGTTATCATACTGCCATGAAAAAACCATGATTTAAGTTTTAAACTGCCATGGTGAAAGTCAGTTAAGTCAGTCTGAGAACTGCCAGGATAAATCAGCTGATTTTGCAGTAAAATTCTGTTAAAAAACCGAATAATCGAATACTGCAGCAACCGATGTATTGAATCAAAAGAATAATCGATTATTTTTCAGGTTTTATAATGAAAAAACTGAAACAGTGGGTGTTTATGGACTCAATTCCATTATTTTAACTGCTGCGAGCCGATCTGGCCGGCCGCGGACAGTTCTCGTGACAAATGACGATGCCCTTCACGTTGGATGTGGGCAGTTCTCGCGATGAACGGCAATGCCGATCACATCGGCAGCTGGCAGTTCTCGCGATGTAATTCAAAGCTAATGTAGCTCTTGGTAGTCAAAGGGTTACTAACCAATTGCCTGGAAAAAACCAGTCAGTTTTGGTAAAATAAAAAAAGCAGTTCGCTTCAAGGCCTCCAGACACATACCAACAGTCGGTCAAACTACTGGACTGGGTGTTGGAAGCCTGTTTCGATCGACTGGCTGACCCAGAATGATGAAACCCCCCCAAAAAAGAAAATTCCATGAGAAAAAGACGGTAAAAAATGTGCAGTAAAAAATCCAATCAATCAACCATCCAATGAATACAGTTACTGTACAGAGCAACAAAATGACAGCATTAACTATGAATCTGAAGCATTTCTTCCATTGTATTCACAAAAGTGTGCCAGGTTTTGAGTGACCACGGATTAAAAGAGCTCGTAGGGTTAGTGAATCACTAACAGAGTGTAGTGATGTCATCTATTAATTTAGGTACAAGGAGGAGGTAATATATCATCTAAGGACACAGAAAACAAACAACTGTCAGTTAACTATCAGTTTATGAAATGTAGAATACATTATTTTAAAGTAAAGAGCTTAAACAAGGGGTTGTCAGAAGTATCCTCTTTCAGTTAATACTCAAACTATGTCAAGTTTAAATTCTGGGTCACCCAAAACTAGCTACAGAATACAGAAAACTTTATTCATAAACATCAAGTTTAGTACAGGCGTCATGCAATAAAAAAATTAAAAAAACAATAATTGCTTTACAGCTGGACCTTAAGAATGGGAGGTGTATTAATTATTTAAAGTCAAAGTTAAAGAACTTTGGATGACTGTTACAGAATTTTGGGCGGACCTAGCAAATACAAACAATGAAATAAAAACATTACTATACCAAAACCGAAAAAGTTCCCTAAAAGTAGGATTTTTGAATGATCTATAGACAGACCATTAGTCATCCTCGGAGCTAAATCTCCTTTCCCTTCGCCCCCGGAGGGTTGATGTTCGTACCTTGTCGTTACCGGCCCACAGCAGCTGTCCACTGGCGTCGAACGCGAGACTGAGCACCTGTCCGCCCATCTTGCTGCTCCCGCCGCGCGGGTAGATCCCCGTCGACACGTTCAGCACCTGCACCATCCCGCGGCTGTTACCCGCCTGGCGCGCCAGCTAAGGAAACTGCGTGGCGAGAGGTTGGATACAAATAAAACGGTTGGTCAATGTTTGGGCCTTCTGTTGAGTCTATGGATGGATTCCAATGGGTAATCCTAACCTATACTCTAAAATAAGCACTTGTATGGGCAACATTTCTTTTGTTCGAGGATTTTTTTTATTTTGAGCGAATTTCCCATGCAGGGAAGAAGCTATTACCGTAGGTCTCATGGTAAGACCTAAGCCCGGGACCACTATAACTTTTCGTTTTGGTGCCCCCAGAAGTCAAAAACACTATTCGTTAAAATTTCTAGACATAAATATAAATAAAAATATTATAAAAAAGGGTATTTTGTTAATATTATGTTCATTTCAATCATATATATATATATATATATATATATATATATGTCTGTAAGCACGATAGCGCTCGCAAAAATGGTACGATTGGAATGAAATTTGGCACAGACGTGTAAAGTAGTTATTATTCGGACGAGTTCGAAAACCAGCCAGATCGGACCATCGGAAAGGGGAGTAGGGGGGGATAAACTTCCAAAAAAAGGGTTTTTTGAGTTTTTTATATAGAAAAATAAAAATAATCCAATTTTTGTTGGCACCATTGAATTCAGCTAAAAAAACAAACAATTTAGTATTTTGAATCACTGCTCTATGTCCATTGGTTACCGAGATATTGAAAGTGATAAACACAGTACGTTGCCCCAATGTTAACCTTATGGGAAATAAGTAAAATTCTATATCTCGGTTATTTCTCAATATATCTTGATAAAACTTGGTAAATAGCTTCTTCTAATTCAGATCTACTACATAATGGATTAAAACCATCCAGTTTTAATATACCTGTAGGAGCAAACCTGCATACTCATTCCCCATGTTATTCTTATGGAGCCAACCAAAACATGTCAAATCTCGCTATGTAGGATTGAAATATGTTGTTTTGCACTTGAAATTCACTGAGTATGCAGGTCTGCTGCAACAAATAAAACGGTTGGTCAATGTTTGGGCCTTCTGTTGAGTCTATGGATGGATTCCAATGGGTAATCCTAACCTATACTCTAAAATAAGCACTTGTATGGGCAACATTTTTCTGCTTATATGAGGTTTTTTGCCATTAAAATTCAATTGGAGCTGGTCTCAAGACAGGGAAAAATCCAGTGTCCATTCCATAGCCTTTCACAGTGCCCATGTTATCGTATTGGAGCTGACTGATAAACTCAGATTGAACAAAAAAGTGTTAAACTGATTTGATTTGATTTGTTTTTCACAGCAGAGCTTGGTATCCTGGTACTAGGAATAAAACAATTTAACCTTGAAAATACCACGATGAGTACGGGAGCAGTTTTGGTTGAGAGAGGCTAGAAAAAAACTAGTTTTTGGATGTTTGAGGTAAAAGATCAGATTGATGGAAAGGACAAAAGGACCATTAAGGGTTTAGAATTACAGTTCACCTTGGATTAACCGGACCCCACATTATCCGGATCCCGGATTATCCGGACCGGTCCATCTGAGAAATCAAAAAATTAAAATCACGGCAAAAGCGTGATTTTTAGCGAGTTCACGAGTGAAATGCGCTGTCTAAAAGTAAAATTAATGCAAATGCAATACATTGCTGATAGCATTTGGAATCATAATAATTGAAGGAGTCACATTGCCTATAAAAAGTACATTACAGCATTTTTGCAATTTTTGTGGACGTAGTTTTTTGATTTGCTATTTGGGGCGCTGGTAGTAATCAACAAAGCCTATGGCGATTCCGCGATTTAGTTTATTGCTGTCACTCTGTTTACAGCTGTGAATCCTTTGTGTGAACTGATACTGAGTTCAAAATGAATGGTAATTGAGGCATTAAATGAACATTGTTTAACTTTAGAACAAAAATTGAATGCTGTCAAAAGACTTGACGCGGGAGAATCCGGAATATAAGTCAGTGACTGGAAGAAGAATTGAGCGCAGTTAGAAAAATGTTATGCGGAACAGGCTTGAAAGACTATCATGTTTTACAGTCTTGATATGCCGTTTGCAACATCAATTTAGCAGGGGCTAAGGTACTTGATTGCTATTTAGGCAATATTGTACTGACCTCGGATTATCCGGATTTTTCGTTATCCGGATCGTTATTCCGCCACATTAATCCGGATAATCCGAGGTGTACTGTACATAATACATTACAATCACTCAATTTACTTTGTTGGTAGTAAGAAGGTACCCTTGAAATGCAAAACATCATCTAATCAATCCTTGGCAAAATCAAAGATAACTTTACATTATCGTTATTGGATAATTATTATCATTATTATTATCGTTTGATAATTGGATAATTTTACATTGGTAATGGAGGCTTAATACCTCCGCCTTGATCCTTAATAGATATGTCATTGACAGAAACAAGGCTCTAAAGCCAACTGAGTTATTCCATACTCATACTTAAATCTAATTTTTCTTTAAAATATCATTAAGATTCGATAATGGCAGTCATTTAGTTTGTATTAATTGAGTGAATACTGAACATAGAGTGAATATTGTTTGAGTAATGTGTCCAAGATGTTATAGGTTCAAAAGTAGTTAGGATGAAGACAAGACTTCTTCACAAAGATAGATAAGGTTGTATCTAATTTCATCTTGTATTGAATTTAGATTTAGAATCACCTATCGTACGTTGAGTTTCATTGGCTTACTGGGATAAATAACCAGTTAGGCCTACTGATGTTAGTGATGTTTTAAATTTATTCATGGTGAAAGAGCCTCCAGAACTGACCTTTACAACAAAAGTGATTAACAAACCTGTATTGGTTGCAGTTCTCTTTAATCCTTTTGGTGGATGACCCAGGTTTCGGTCTGCTTCAGACCATAATCATCTGTTTATGATTTTGGTCTGAAGCAGACCGAAACCTGGGTCATCCACCAAAAGGATTAACGAGGACTGAAACAGATACAGGTTTGTTACCACTTTTGATGTTTTTAAACTCTTGTCTGAGGAGTTTTTTCTTGTTTTAGAACCTTGTCTAAAATAATGCTAACAAAATAATCAGATCTTTTCTTTAACCGTTTTTTTAACATTTCAAACATTTTATCAACAGACTATTACAGACGAGTATTTGAAACATGTTAATACCATATTCTATAATAAATAATAAGTTCCCAAAAGGATACGATGACCATGTTGTTGTTTGCAGGCTGGAAAGCGCAGGCGAGCAGTTCTGCCCCTGCCTGGTCCCGGACACAGCGCAGACACGACCGGGACGTCACATCCCATAGACACAGCGTCCCGTCCAGTGAGCACGACACCACCAGGTCGTTGGCCACCGACCAATCACACGCTGGGGACACAACATGCTCAGGTCACTGTGATAGTCTGGTCCCGGACACAGCGCAGACACGACCGGGACGTCACATCCCACAGACACAGCGTCCCGTCCAGCGAGCACGACACCACCAGGTCGTTGGCCACCGACCAATCACACGCTGGGGACACAACATGCTCAGGTCACTGTGATAGTCTGGTCCCGGACACAGCGCAGACACGACCGGGACGTCACATCCCACAGACACAGCGTCCTGTCCAGCGAGCACGACACCACCAGGTCGTTGGCCACCGACCAATCACACGCTGGGGACACAACATGCTCAGGTCACTGTGATAGTCTGGTCCCTGACACAACGCAGACACGACCGGGACGTCACGTCCCACAGACACAGCGTCTCGTCCAGCGAGCACGACACCACCAGGTCGTTGGCCACCGACCAATCACACGCTGGGGACACAACATGCTCAGGTCACTGTGATAGTCTGGTCCCTGACACAACGCAGACACGACCGGGACGTCACGTCCCACAGACACAGCGTCTCGTCCAGTGAGCACGACACCACCAGGTCGTTGGCCACCGACCAATCACACGCTGGGGACACAACATGCTCAGGTCACTGTGATAGTCTGGTCCCTGACACAACGCAGACACGACCGGGACGTCACGTCCCACAGACACAGCGTCCTGTCCAGCGAGCACGACACCACCAGGTCGTTGGCCACCGACCAATCACACGCTGGGGACACAACATGCTCAGGTCACTGTGATAGTCTGGTCCCTGACACAACGCAGACACGACCGGGACGTCACGTCCCACAGACACAGCGTCTCGTCCAGCGAGCACGACACCACCAGGTCGTTGGCCACCGACCAATCACACGCTGGGGACACAACATGCTCAGGTCACTGTGATAGTCTGGTCCCTGACACAACGCAGACACGACCGGGACGTCACATCCCACAGACACAGCGTCTCGTCCAGCGAGCACGACACCACCAGGTCGTTGGCCACCGACCAATCACACGCTGGGGACACAACATGCTCAGGTCACTGTGATAGTCTGGTCCCGGACACAACGCAGACACGACCGGGACGTCACGTCCCACAGACACAGCGTCCTGTCCAGCAAGCACGACACCACCAGGTCGTTGGCCACCGACCAATCACACGCTGGGGACACAACATGCTCAGGTCACTGTGATAGTCTGGTCCCTGACACAACGCAGACACGACCGGGACGTCACATCCCACAGACACAGCGTCCTGTCCAGCGAGCACGACACCACCAGGTCGTTGGCCACCGACCAATCACACGCTGGGGACACAACATGCTCAGGTCACTGTGATAGTCTGGTCCCTGACACAACGCAGACACGACCGGGACGTCACGTCCCACAGACACAGCGTCTCGTCCAGTGAGCACGACACCACCAGGTCGTTGGCCACCGACCAATCACACGCTGGGGATACAACATGCTCAGGTCACTGTGATAGTCTGGTCCCTGACACAACGCAGACACGACCGGGACGTCACGTCCCACAGACACAGCGTCTCGTCCAGTGAGCACGACACCACCAGGTCGTTGGCCACCGACCAATCACACGCTGGGGACACAACATGCTCAGGTCACTGTGATAGTCTGGTCCCGGACACAACGCAGACACGACCGGGACGTCACGTCCCACAGACACAGCGTCTCGTCCAGTGAGCACGACACCACCAGGTCGTTGGCCACCGACCAATCACACGCTGGGGACACAACATGCTCAGGTCACTGTGATAGTCTGGTCCCTGACACAACGCAGACACGACCGGGACGTCACGTCCCACAGACACAGCGTCTCGTCCAGCGAGCACGACACCACCAGGTCGTTGGCCACCGACCAATCACACGCTGGGGACACAACATGCTCAGGTCACTGTGATAGTCTGGTCCCTGACACAACGCAGACACGACCGGGACGTCACGTCCCACAGACACAGCGTCCTGTCCAGCGAGCACGACACCACCAGGTCGTTGGCCACCGACCAATCACACGCTGGGGACACAACATGCTCAGGTCACTGTGATAGTCTGGTCCCTGACACAACGCAGACACGACCGGGACGTCACGTCCCACAGACACAGCGTCTCGTCCAGCGAGCACGACACCACCAGGTCGTTGGCCACCGACCAATCACACGCTGGGGACACAACATGCTCAGGTCACTGTGATAGTCTGGTCCCTGACACAACGCAGACACGACCGGGACGTCACGTCCCACAGACACAGCGTCTCGTCCAGCGAGCACGACACCACCAGGTCGTTGGCCACCGACCAATCACACGCTGGGGACACAACATGCTCAGGTCACTGTGATAGTCTGGTCCCTGACACAACGCAGACACGACCGGGACGTCACGTCCCACAGACACAGCGTCCTGTCCAGCGAGCACGACACCACCAGGTCGTTGGCCACCGACCAATCACACGCTGGGGACACAACATGCTCAGGTTACTGTGATAGTCTGGTCCCTGACACAACGCAGACACGACCGGGACGTCACGTCCCACAGACACAGCGTCTCGTCCAGCGAGCACGACACCACCAGGTCGTTGGCCACCGACCAATCACACGTTGGGGAACACGACACCCCAAGGTCATTATGACAGTTGCAAAAAACAATTTTTGTGTTAAAGGGGTGATTTTTTGTGGTGTCAATATCACCTATGAATGGATCAGGTTATCAAAACATTTGAACTACCTGTCTGGATTTCACTGATTCATACTATGAAACATTTGAATAGCCTTTAGTTTTACTAAAAACTAGCTGATCAACACAGTTTCACCCGTGGAAAAAATAAAAATTTCCTTTGTCTTTTTTTAGGATTTAATTTGTCATACTTTTAAGGTTGCCATGACAACCCTATAATAACATATCCTTCCCTATAATTTAACATTAAAACTTTGAAGTACTAAAGGGCGAAACCCTTTGGGAATTTGTTAAAACCGTTTCTTAGTGTGCATCTAGGACCCAAGGGGAGCACATGTGCCAAATTTCAACTCTTTAGGTCTTATAGTTTTGGAGATTTGCTGTCAGATAGAAAACCTCTTCTCCTTTATATATATAGATTTTGTCGCCTCAGAAAAAAGGAATTTTCAATAAAATGATTTTTATGAATATTTTAAATGCAGGAACGTTCTCTGATTCTCCAGTAAATTGGCTCCCTTCTTTCAAAATGTCAAGATGACTCATTCTATTATTCAAATCTTTTTTATTAAATTCTTGGTTTTTTTCAAATATATTAATAACGCTAAAAAACTTCTTTCTTCACCCAAGAATGGAGAACATCTAATTGAGGACAAAAAGAATCCATCCAGCATTATTATATGCTAATAATGACACACAACGAAGCACTAAAAAAACAAATTCAGTTCTTACTTTTATAATATTCTGGTGTAAAAAACCAAGTTTTTCACTAAATTGGCAATAATTAATCTTTGATAACAGCTTAGATTTGGTTCAGTCCTGTTCTCACTTTGTCAAACTACTGAACAAAATTTGACTAAGTTAAACTATCAATAATTTCTTCAAAAAGCTGTTCAAAAGTTAGAAACATGGTTTCTAAGTTATTTAACTATCCATATTTAGCTCATACTTAAAGAAAGCTTCCAGCAAAAACTCAAAGAGGAATTTAAAGCCGCAAAATCTCTTTCCGATACTGAATAAATTAAACATACTGTCAGTGCCGGCCTTAGGCAACGCAAGGCCCTGGGCGAGATATCATCGCGAGGCCCTCCCTTTTCAGTGACTACCCCCCCCTTCCAATCACTGTGTCGCCCCCCGATTTCACACCCTTTTTCCCCACCCCTCCTCCTCCCCCAGCAACACTGCCCACATCGCCGGGTCAAAAGATAAGTGATCCATCATGCGACCAGTATTCCCTCTGAACTGTAAACATTGCAACAGGAAAATAGTGAACTTAAATTAAAACATATTTTTATTATTACACAAGCAATACATGTTTGATTACCTAATAAGACAATGTTTTTGTAAACTAATACCGTTGATGTTATCTAAAATTATGTTTTTATATCCTAGACTCTTATTAAAAACAAAAAAACTTGCCTCAAAAACTTCTCAAAGGCTGAGATTCGAGACACTGAACACGCTTTTCTTTTTTTTTCATAGCCATAATCGAATTTCTACATTTTTCACGCTCTCGTGACATGATTAATCTTATTTACAATGCGATTATAACATCAACGATTATATGAATAAACAAACCAATCAAACCACAAAGATTAAAAGTTTAGTTGATGTTTTGCTTATAAATAACAGTTTAATAAAATTTAACTATAAAACTCATCACTTTCACTAATTAAAAACGATCAATAATCACGATCACTACTATCACTACCATCATGGGTACGCCACTTTTCCGCTCCGACAGATTGAGATTACTGATCTTATGAAGGAAAATACTATGTTGATAACTTATGTAAACACAACAATGATGTGTTTACAATGATTATGTTGATGACAGCTCTTGCCATTGAACAGGGCTGTAGACAATGCTCCCGCCTCTTATCCATCATTCACTAGTGAGTGCACCATTTACAAATTCTTTGCCGTAACTGAACGTCTTTAAAAAAAACCTCTAAGCGCTAGGCCCTCGGAAGCGCGAGGACCTGGGCGGCCGCCCCTGTTGCCCCCCCTAAGGCCGGCACTGCATACTGTATAACCAACCTGTGACAGGTCTCTTATGGCCGACAAGCACACAGTCGACAGTGGGCGGAGAGTTGGTGACGTTGCAAATGGAGACGGAACCGTCATTGGACGCACAACACAGCCTCGACCGGTCGTTGTGTGCAAACTTGATCATCGTCACTGCCGCAGTATGCTAAACATTAGAATATATATTATACACTATATTACTTTATTTTTATCTTTTACCTGAGGAAAGTTCCACAGGGGGCGTTAACTGGGGGGACTAAATGCTGTAAGGGAAACAAGTCCTAACCCAATAAAAATGTATTGTTATCTTGATCATGACAGCATGTTAACATCAAAATTGTAAGGGAAATTGGTGAATGTTGTATATTATACTAGCTATTGACCAGCTCTTTAACCTTTTACCTCCTCCTTTGTCATTGACCCTCATGGTTGAGGGAATAGACTGGGTCATTCATGCTCAAAACTTTTGCAAAAAAACAAAATTTGTAGGCGGACATGCAGCATGCACCGCTCTACCAGGTTGTCCGGTAGTCCTCCAGAAACTCAGAGACCTTACAGTAAGGCCTCTTTGTGAGAAGGTCCTTTACCGCCCGCCCATACCTTCTGTCGTCCAGCTGTTTTATGGCAATAGGGAGCTTATTGGCTCTTCGCTAGTAATTCGTATAGTAACAATGATTGCAATGGAAACAAATTATGAGTATAAAATCCCTGTAAATTATCGTAATAGGAGCTTTAAAAGCCTACAGGGCCTGAGGGTATTTTCAGAACAGGATATGCCTAAGTGTTACTTGAGGGTGCTATATATCTACCTACCAAATATCAAATCAATCAGTTCTATGGTTTAGGCGTAATGGAGCCCCAAACAAACAAGTCACAAACTTTCAGGCTTATAGTGCACCAGTGAATGACCGGTTAAGGACGATGTCTCATGTTACTTTGACATTAATCCCTTATTTCATAGTCACAGTTATGCATTATACTATAGAAAGTTTATTTATTCTTTAAGGATTAAGCAACATTAGTTAAATACGTTACTTAATGAGAATACTGGTAGCAATACTAATTAAAAGGCAACTATGTCAATGCTCCAGTAAATGACCGGGACTGCGCCAGTGAATGACCGATCTTGCACCAGTGAATGACCGGTCTCTTTTGGCTGAATAACTGTCAAAAAATTGAAAAATCAGCTCACAACAATGAATAAGAATAATTCAGCTGAGAATATAGATCATAGCTAGTAAATGACCGATCTTGTTCCAGTGAATGACCGCTAAGTTTTTGCCCGGTCATTCACTGGTTTTTGCCCTAGTTACGTTCCAGTTTATGACCGCCCTCAGGAATAATTAATTATAACAAGTAGAGAAATAAAATTGATTTTAAATCACAGGATAGCTTGTTAAACATTATTTAATTGCAACAATTTTTGAAATAATCATCAAATACAGAATGAATGTAAATCCAGGTAAGGCTTGCAGGGATAGTTACTATAGCAGGAAACATAAAAATCGAAGAAACTGGGATACTCAATATTAAATATGTTTAAAAAGTATTTTTTACTCCAACAATTTTAAACAATGAAAGATTATTGTTGAATAATATTCCAAGGCTGGTTTTACGCTTATTTTTCATTAGCTAGCCCAGAGAATATGCTTAATACCATGCTTTTTAAGCAAAACGGTCATTCACTGGGGGGTGGTCATTCACTGGTGCACCCACCCTATTAGCAGGCTTGGGATAAATGAATAAACCCAAAATAGGCATTTCAGGACAAGACCACTGTCTCTTGAACCAAAGGGCAGACATAACCGCTGTGGGAACTTTAAGTTCTCATTTACACAACAACCAATACAGTGGTAGAAGACACAAGACATAAGAATCTTTTGTCTTCACTGACTGTTATCCACTGAATTATCAATAGTGCAACCAGAACTAACTCATCAGGTAAGTTTAAGATTCACATCAATCTTTAAAACAAAATTTTTAACAAATTTACTGAAAAAATATTTTTCAGAAAATCACTCATAAATACCTGGTCAAAAATGTGGTGTACACCAACAAAGGCATAGTTCTCAGCGATGGTGTTGCCGCCGACAATGGCTCTGGAGGCCTCGGCCTGTCGGGTAGGCACCAGGGCTTGGTCTGGGTCCACGGAGCCGCGGTGGAGTGGCGGGTCGTACCCCGCATAGTCAGGCGACTCACTCACCTGCCGACGGAAACCTCGATTCAACTTTTTTTCTCTGGGATTTGATAACGAAATTAGATCCCCTAAGCCATTTGAAAAATATTTTCGATCTATACTTTCCTCTTCCAATTTTATTTTATCTTCTAGATTTATTGAACTTCTACTATATGTATATAAAGACATGCACTGTACCCTTCACCTATAGAGGCGAAACTCATTTCTAGAGAGAAAGACTATCGCCTGGATAGTGACCTGAACATTGCTTAGATGCAGGCTTTCCCTCAAATCCCTCAAAGGGTTTTATGTATTGACTGAAAACCCTTAAATTTTTTATCCAAAGTGTGTCAATCCAGCAAGTCAAATTCATAAGTATCTTAGGAAGAATGACCAGCGACAAAGGAAGAATGACCAGTGGGCCTACAACCTCTGTGCGGTACCAGTGCTAGTCATCTCCACGTGAATGTAAAGTATTTGTCGTGTGATATGTCGAACGTTTTTGTGTAAATTTTATGTGTTAGTTGTTGTGTCCGTCGTCGTTATGTCCGCATTCGTGTTTGTGGTTTTATTATAAAAGCTGACAAACACTCATCATGTGACCTGTGAACCTGTGCAGTATGCAACTGGATGCGTTGTCATTGACGCGAAACGCGTATTGCTGAGAAATCTACATTGACACCTTAAGGCTACCATCAAAGGTAAAAAATTGTTAATAATTGATATAGGTGTCTAGGCTTCAATGTGGAATAGACTTCAATTTGAGACATAAGTATATTTTTTCAATGCTGACTTTAGGACCTTATAATTTTCATGCTAGATCTTTACATGTGTGTAACATCAAACAGTATGAATCACAGAGACAAGGCCTTACAATGCTCCATTTTTTAAGATAAGACACTTTTCATTTCAATTTAAAAAAATCTGAGAGTAGTTATATTTTTTGTAGGACTAAACAGAATGGGGTATATTAATACCAGTCCTTCCTGGAAAATAAAAAATAAAAAATATAACTAGGCCCTAGAAGGTTGGCCCACAAGTAGGAACTACAAGTACAAGCACAAGTAGGAACTAAAGCATAAGATCTTGCTACCCACCCTGCTGCTGCTCCGAGCACTCATGCTGCGGCTCTGTATGCTCGCCTGGTCGTAACCAAGCCCGTATCTCTGCTGCAGCAGCTGGTATCGGATCTTCAGGTACTGTCTGCGGAGAGCCGTGTCCTGCAAGTGTGTAATCAAATCAGATCAAATGGCTGGTAACTTTACTGAACTCAAACTATGGTGTACATGTTTACAATTGCTTACAGATCAGTTGAGAACAGTGATTTCTTCAACACTAATGTATCAACAGCTTCCCTGATAAAAATATTAAACTGCTAAGTTAAGTAACTTGGAAGAAGTTTTATATTGATAAAGAAAAGGTTTTGACAACGAACAAGGTTGAATTTGAGAAAATTCTAGCTAGCCTAAAATGAACTACGTTCCCTCATGTTTTAAAGTCATAAAAATCAAATCTTACCTCTCCTTTAGAATACTCTCTCAACAACTGGTTTCGTCTACGGATATAAAGAGTTCCTGAAACAGAATAAATAGTAGTAAAATGCTTCTTCTCGGTAGGAATTTGTCATGACGGTGTCTATGATTAAAATTAATTGGCTGCACATCAATAAAATTAAATATTTTTTTAAAACGGTATCTAGGTCCATTGTCAGCCTTATAACTGGAAATTAATGTGTAGCCAATTAATTTTAATTATAGTAGGCCTAAAATGCTGTTAGGCCTGTAAAAGAATCATCACTAGGCTAATTAAAATATATCAATTTATTTAAATTATCGCTGAATAGCTAGTCAAAAATCTTATGACTAACAAAGTAATCCTTAATATTTTTTGGGATATAGGCTCTAGGCTGTTTAACTTTTTTTGGGGATAGTGGAGTTTTTGATTGATAAATATAATAAATAGGCTACGCCACAGAGGAGAATCTAACAGAGGTCGCTTTTAAATGGGTCTTCTGTTGCGCCCAAGTGCTTGCTACTTACAGTTAAATCCAGCTACAGTTAAGTTACTAGTTACATCCAGTTACTAAGCTACAGTTAAGTTACATTAGGAGAGGACAGAGACGGTGCTGCTCTCTCGCAGCGTTAATGGTGAACTATTTTTTTATAGGTCCTCGACACCAGCTGAGCGCAACATTAGAAGATACCTCTGTTTGATTCTCCTCTGTGGCTACGCCCTTTAACTTATTTTAGTAGGTACACCGGTGACTGCAGCTGAATGTGCCCAATGCTAGTTTGGACGTTATACTCCTAATAGGTAGATTAATTTACAATAGGCCTAAGTTAATTAAGTTTACTTACTAAAATTGGGATGATTTGGAGCTCGGTGGGCATTAAATCTTGCATCCAAGGCAAACACCTGCTGCTGCCAGACAGCTGTCATTTTGCCACAGCACAATATAAGATGCTACCACTCACTATAAATTTTGTTAATAACAACGTCCAATGATCCAATACAACTAAGCCACTTAAAATCAATGCCTAGTTATGCCTAATGTCGATTGAACAACTAGTGTTTACAATTAATTAGTAGGCCCTACACTACTGATGTCAGAAAATTACAACAAATAAGAATGATGATTGTTTTGGTGCAAGGACATTAAACCTACATTAACTTAAATATAAAATAACAATGCACAATTAAATAGATAACTGAGTGAATTATTGCTAACAGTGACTCAATTTATGACAGCTCGACATTCTAGCATCTAGCAGAAGAATTTATTCTGTCGAATTCGAACATCAGTTGATGACGTTGATGACGACACTAAACAGCTGACATCTTGACATTATGACAACGTTGAGTGTGGCCTTGGTTGAGCCAAGTTGGGCCCATTGATTATCCATACTATAATAAATGTTTATTATTATTAGCAGCCCGCGTCACTTCGTGACTTAAAAATAACATAATAAACTAGAATTAATTTCATAGGGTTATTTATGCGGCGTAATACACCATTCATCTGTCATTCAGCTAAACAAAATCGTGCCACAATCATCTTTCTTTCATCTCTGTCATTCATACTTGGCTTAAAATACCTTGCCCTGGGTAGGTCACCATTTCAAGCGATGTAATAATGTAATGTAATTCAATAAGGAAGTGTGTGTATTGTTGTGATTTAATAGTATTCTAGGCAAATTGTGTCACTATAATACAATATTTTGGCACAACTCTAGAATTATTAAATTTGATTTTAAAAGCAAAATGATCGTATTATTTCTCGGCTCTCGGCTGAATTGTTATAAATTATGGCCATGGCTCTAAAGTCAGTAACACGGTATACAATTTTTTTTTAATCCATGTGGCCAAGTTTGGACGGTTTTGGACCAGATCTGGTCAGAATATTTTTTTTCTACTTAGGGTAGTTTAAGTTACAATGCCACATCGCATTAAACAGTTTAATGACAAAATAAAAGGAATCTCTTAGAATGAAAACGTCATTTTTTTATTAAATTTATCATTAATAAATAAAAAAAGTGATAAGAGAACTGGAAACTGTAAAGCACGCTTTCTATATCATCGGTAGGTATACAAACACACAAAATGTTTTTTGATTATTAAAGATACAGGTATTAATTATAGTCTAGTCAAGGAATTTCAAGATTTTAATCTTTTTTGTTGGCTAGCCTAGGTAAATAAATGACAATGTCAGCTGAGGTGCAGCTGAGGCGTGCTCTTGAACGTCATTATGTCATGACACTTGTTTTTGTTTTGATGTCATTCGGTTTCAGATTAATTTTTATCGCGACACACTATACTTGGCTGATGAGTCATAGCTGTTTGTGTTGAATTAAGTCACGAGTGGTTCCAGTGAGTCATATTTAATCGTTATCTGTTTCATGATAAAAGGAGGCGTGTCATTTATTCTGGCACAGAAGACCTGAGGAGTAGAAAGTTAGAAGCTTGATATCAAACTACACAACATGGTAGGTTATTTTAATTCTATTTGTGTTCTATCATTGGTGACCAGTTTGCTTTGTTTGGCTCAATCTACCAAAGTAAGTTTAAATAATGTATGCCTATTACTTTTGGCTGTAGTTTCCTTTAGGTGTACCGCTTCACCTCATTATCTTAGGGGAGTTGGTGGGAGTCTGGGTTGTTGGGTGGGGAACTAAGGATTAAACACATCATACGCTGTATCGATATTCGCTATCGATATTTTACCATTTCACTTCATATTACTGTCTAGGAGATTGGTTGAGAACCAAGGTTATTGGGTGGGGAACTATCAATTGTCAACAACTTTGTCCGGCTTCAAATTTCCCACATTGGGAAATTGGCCAGACTACAAATTTCCTTCCTCTAAAAGCTTGGCCGCTGCTGCAGCTGCAGCGCTGTGGAGCCTACAACAAAAGGCTGCAGCAGACGGCCACTGGTGATGTTTGGACAGCGCTGTGGCACCGAAGGCGCCATTCAGGGCATCACCAAAACAGGTACCACCAAATAAACGGGCATGAGTAAAAGTAATTAACTTTCTCACAAAATTATAGGCCTACGTTATTTTGGTGCAGTGATTAGGCTATTTCCTTTGTTTTCATACGACATTAGTGTTCGTGGAATTACGGCAGGGCAAACAAAGTGCCACACATTTCAGAGCCAGCCCAGTGTCATCCGTTAACTGTATGAATCGATATATCGGTATGTAAGCGCCACTTAGGGCATCAGCAACCGTTGTAACTTATAGCCAACTGACATCGGAAGTAGGCAATTGATAGAATACGATTTATTTCACATTGATATATTGAAGATTATAATTAATATCCAGTTTAAATATTCTGTATAACAATGGATATTCGATAATACTTTTACAGATGACACAACATAAGCATCATATATTATCATATATATTAATGACATATTAGCCTACTTGAATTGTGTAAATTTTTAACATTGTTTCCAATTAAGACACTTAGATTTCCCCACCCAATACCCCGATATCCCACAAACTTCAGCATTAGGATTTGGTCAGAGTTCAAAATTAATCTCTATATGAGCTGGCTGTTACTGAAGGCGTTAGCCGTTGTGCCCCCAGCAAGCGACTTTGTTAACTGGGTTAAAACTCCAAAAAAATTGTGGAGATATGAAAATTTCCCTCTTTCTCGATCCCAGGAAAAATAACCGGCGTGGAAAAGGATTAAAGTTTATTTTATGATGCAAGCAAACTTGGAAGTTTTAATGGGTGACTTGTTCAGTGATGGCTGAGCAGATCATAGTTTCCCTGCCCAAAACACTGGTTCCCACTCTGCCAAAGATTCATCTTTCCTAGTTTTTTCATGATTTTAGGTAAATATGAGGCTCGCTCATAACATAAGCATTAACAATTTTGACTGCAGGGTTGTCAAATGAGTTACTTTGACAATATAAATAGGTACATACAAATAATAAAATACCACCTATATAAAATTACCTTGCATGGTGACCTGGCCCCTACTATTTTTGCTATAGGGATGACCCCGGAACCTCTAAAATAATTGGTCAATTAGCACCCCTCCCCCCAATTCAACTTGGTTTTTAAAAACTTTCAAACCTATTTTAAAATTCCACCATTGTAAATACTAATATCCTAAGATTTAATTTAAGATCCAAGATTATTCTTAACCAAACACGCCAGAGAGCTTCTCCCCAGAATTCGCTCTCAATATCAGTGACATGTTCATTTTGACTAAGGATTTATAAATACTGTAGAGACGAAATTCCTACCACAACTGAATTAACATATTATCTTAAACCTAAGCAGGCCCTAAATACGTTTTGTAAAAAAATCCGACACCATGTACAAGAAGAGGATTCAACCCAGAAACTTCATGGACATATTTTTTTATAGATCTCATGCAGAGATATGATAAACAATGAACTAAGTGAGACATGAAAATAGTTGTTCAATATCCTTTGCATAGCTTTATTTTAGTCCTTTAAAAATTCAGTAAAAGTATTTCAATTTTGTTACAGTCTGGTGCAGATCCCGCTTTAGCCAATATTGCTGAAGATGCAAATTTTGTTGAATTCATCAAGTTCATTAAGAAATTTGACAGAGAGTACAAAAGTATGGAAGAGTTTCAAATGCGCTATAACATATTTCTAGAGAGCTTGAAGAAGATTGATGAACTAAATAAAGCCCCAGGTCAGACAGCAACTTTTGGTATAACCCACTTCGCTGACCAAACAGGTAATTCAGGTGGTTTGATTTTTAAAACATAACCCTTCCCAGGCAATGAATATGTATATCCTTCATATTTTATTTCCAATAAACAAATACAATAGCCTGCATTCACCCTGAAAATTAATATGCTGTGAAAAAGACGGACATATCTATCGAAAAACTAAGTAGGCCCTAATACAAATCATATTTATAATAACAAAAATAAACATCATATAATGCGAAATGAAGGGGGGCGGTAATTAAGTTTTTGCAGTTGACAATGTTCATTCCTACACCATTTTCAGCCGCTGGTTCGTACCTACATTGTATAAATAGCACAAGGATTTTTTTAACCCGGTCCAGCTTTAATTTCTGTAGCAATTTTGATGATTGAGGTGTTTAATTAGACATTTTTCTCTAGGTGCATTTAACCCTCCCTCGTCTCTCCTTTGTTCATTTCTGTCACATGTTACTACTTTTCCTTGAACCTGAAAGTGACTCTACACATAAGGTTAATTAAGATGACGTGTCAGTTAATTTATTTAAATCTATACCACCGGCTCATTATGTTGGAAATTATGCTGGGCTATTTATTATGTAAAGGCTTTTACCGTAGATGCAGAGATTACATGCGTATCTCCAAGCAGGTAGACCGACTGTTTTAATCCCCTACTGACAAACAATGCCTTTTTTTAGAGGTGGTCACTGGGGAGCCGACAGGCGTTCGACTGCATTCCAAGAAAATGCATGCGTGGAGTTATTGCCAGCCTTAGGGTAGGGTGACAGGGGCATTCACCCAGAGCCTAGCGCTTCTGATAGTAGTTTTACTTGTTTAAAATAGGTGACAACAAACAATAAAATCACAATAAAACAGCACAGGGATATTTATTTTACCATGAGAATGACTTCATGTCTTATTAAAACTATGATTTAAAAAGGCGGCAAAACCGTAAGCCAAATACGATCTCCACCTTTTGGGTAATTTGATAAAGGTATATGGTTTGTGTGAGGCCTACAGAAAATAATGTGTGAACTATTTGAAATATTCAAAGTAAATGCAGTAATATAAGGTACCAAGCAGTGAATATTAGGTAATAACATAGTATAACAGTGCAGTAATACTAGGTAGCAGTGAATTAGTTTCTTTAGTTTTATCTGTTCTTTGCGGAAAGGTTATTGCCGGTGAATTACAAAATGTTTTACTGTAGTAACATTGGCGTCGCACGTCACAATCACCCAACTGTAGTTCCACCTGAAATTCTCAACTTATGACCATGAGTCTACTTAAATTCATGGTCCTCCAACCCTCCTAACCCTCCTACTTAAATTTACCAAATTATTAGTTCCTCAATTTAATAGTGTTTCGTAGTGCCTCAAGAACTACGATGTTACTACTGCCCTTACACGTTATTTACATGTGATTAGTTATAGTGTCTAAAAATTAATAATGCATTGAGTAGGATTTGCCTTGAGGGAGTCTCCCAAACGTATTCTTGCCCAGGGCCTCGCACTCGCTAAGGCCAGCACTATATGGAGTAACTTATGCCTGGAACTGTAACAGCAGGCGCATGCCGGCAGTAGCAGTGGCCGCCCCTAACAAAGGCACATAGGCATTGTTTGTCAACAGGGAATTAAGCATTGAATTATTGAAGCAAAGGCTTTCAATAGAACTTGAAAGTAGAAAAGTTTAAAAGAGCCAATTTTTGCCGAGCTTTTGAATAAGCTAGGTACTATATTTTTGATTACTGTACATTTTAAAATGAAGAACTTGTAACATTGTGACTGGAATTCTTTGTTGAAAAAGTAATTTTTTTTTCAGAACATGAAAAGAAGGGACGTATGGGGCTTGTTAGGAAACCACAAAAAGAACAAGCAGCAGAGTGAAGTGCTATATTGTGCTATCAAAAATGATAACCTACATATTCAAAGAAGATACTGTGATATCATGCATGCTTCAAACAAGTACTTATTATCAAGTGTGTAATATATTCTTGTATATGAATTTTATATTTTAAATATACTAATATCATGAATTTTATAATTTTTCTCTCCCTAATTGTCTTTTATTGCAATTTAAAACATTGACAATGTCTTGAGCAGATTTTGGGGATTATTGAAGAAATTATGTTCAGTGTTGTTAAAGGATCTGTGAACATTCAAAATAGGCTATTCATTTATTTTCACCACCAACATTATAAGTTGTTATTTAGTGTATATTGTATTTATGTTTGAAATAGTTTAAATTAACATGTAAAAACTTTATTGTTTGTTGGATCAGAAATGGTTACCCACCGGGAAATTTCAAGACAGCGATCAAGGAATTTATTTCTCTTTCTTAGCTATTGATGGTATTAAACATTTTTGTCTGATAGAAGTTTTATAAGTTTGCTAATCATTAAACTCAAATTAAAATTTCTTAACAGGTTAAGCGATGCCAGATTGCATCCATCTGGGGCCAATTGCACTTTAAATCACAAACCAATAATTAGCTACTCAATCAGAGCTGATGGATTATTAGCTTGTTAATTTATTGTGTAATAGGCCTTTGGTCTGAATATTAGAAATTTTAATAGATAAAACAAAAAACCCGTTGCAGCAAACCTACAAACTCAGCGAATTTCAAATAGGTTGACTGGCCCCAGAGGCGTCGAGTTATCCAGAACATTGGAATTTTTAATGACTTTCAATATACTACATCAACATTTTATTAATTTGAGTTTCACAGTTTTGAGTGTAAGATTTGAGTTTCATATATAAATTGATCACTTATATGAGCATTCTTAGATATCGAGTAAACAATTTTTAAAGTAATGTCATGTTGGTGAAAGAAAAGCTCTTGGCTAGGTTTTGTTTGTTTTGAAAGGAGGAATACACAGCTAACTCACCTGAAGATCTGGTGTGAAGTAGCACAGGACACAGAAAGGATTTCAAAAACACATAATATTTCGTCCCTATTAGGGACTTCCTCAGATGAGGTGGAGAGAGGAATTGTCAGTTATAGCCCATTGTCAGTTAAAGTAATGTCAAAAACTCAAAAATTAAAGCTAAATTTAATGTTCCGGAAAAAAATGGTTCATTGGAGATTCCTTGTCAGCTATTTGAGTGTCGAGTTATCGAGTGTAGAATTAGTGACGTTTTACTGTATGTTAAGGAAGGAAATTTAGATTTTGTTTTTAATTTCCCTTAAGGATAACATGGAGAATGAATATGATGCAAGTTTGCTACCACAGAAATGTAAATTTGGGGATTTTAGGGTAATAGATCTTACCTAGATGAAGCCACACATCAAGTTATGTTAAGATATTTTGAGAATTGAGGGAGATTAGAATTTTACTTATTACGCACAGGGATAAAATACGGATAACATGCTGTAATATATCTTGGTACAATGGACATAAAACAATGATTCAAGACATGAAATGGTTTTCTCGAGCTGAATTCAATGGTGCTGCACAACAATAAATTACTTTTATTTTTCTGTATAAAAAATAAAATAATCCATTTTTGGGGTGTTTCTTTCTCTTAATCCCCCCCCTTCTGGTTGTCCAACTGGGCTGGTTTATGAACTCGGTTGAGGTTGAGTGAATACCGTGGGTCTCTTAGTAAGACCTAAGCCTGAGACCATCATAACTTTTCTGTTTGGGGCCTAAAGAAGCAAAACTCCATTCTTTCAAATCCATATACAATTCTGGGGGTCCCAAATAAAGTTTTAATATTCTCGGGACTGGGTATTACTATGATACCTTTGGTAATAACTTATTCCTTTTAGGAAATTCGCTTAAATATTTTAGTACCTTATTATTCTTTCCAAATTTACCTATAGGAGAGCCCCCTTGACCTTGTGTGGTCCCACTCTTTGGTTTGTCTGACCTTGTTGTCGGCACAATAGGCTAATCCTACTTCAGCGGGTGTTTCTTCTTCGTTAAAGTGAAGCACATATTTCAGAGGGCAGCGCAGGGTGGAGTCAGCTGTGTGTTGTGTGGTTCTCGCATGTTGTTAGATCTTATTAGTTGTTTTGGTTTAGAGGATTCGTTGTGCTAAACATATTAACCGACAGGATAAGTTTACCAAAGAGCCTCATGGCTATTACTTTGCTTGTGAGAATGAAGAATTTTTCATTCCCTCAAAATACCAAGCTAAACTGAGTAAAAACATCTAGTATCTAGTTCACAAAAAATTATGAATTTAAGCATCATTTCTGTAATTTGCAATTTTCAGGCCCCTGTGCAATTAGAACCCTGGGCCCTTGTCCTGTGACCTTTTTTTTACTCTTTTGCTTGGTCCCAGACCCCCTGTGAGTCCGGGCCCCTATGTATTTGCCCCCAGCCTGTTGCTGGCCCTGTCTATGACACAGATAAGCATGTTAATCCGCTCAAATGTGATCAACCAATGCTAGTGATCACTAACTTCCAGAAAAACTGTGAAGGTTTTTCATCAATGTTATTGTCAAATTCTACCTTACTGTAGTGGTGTATGTGATCAGAATATTTACCTAAGACATCTGTCATCACATTTTCAACAATTAATTCTATTGAATCATTGCTCATTGTCCTCAGCCATATTAAGAAGAGGTAAACCAAGTTTGGTAACAGGAGGTAACATTTCTGAATCTCACTTTTTCAATAAGTGGCTTTGCCTGTGGTCTACCACAAAGAGGAATCAAACAGAGGTCGCTTTTAAATTGAGTCTTCTGTTGCGTTCAAGTACTATTTACATTTACAGATAAATCCAGTCACGGTTACAGTTACAGTTAAGTTACTAATTACTAATTACATCCAGTTACTAGTTACACTTAAGTTGCTCCATCGCGGAGTTAATGGTAAGCCAAGTCCTCGACACACGTTGGGCAGCACTCCTCGACACACTGAGTGCAACGTTTATAAGATACCTCTGTTTGATCCTTCTCTGTGGATCTACTGAATTTCAGTCCCTATTTACCACTCATAAATTTGTGATAAGGAGAGTAATATAGGATCTCAAGTTGAAATTTTCCAGTTAAGTAAACCTTCTTGAAATTATAAACAACCAAGCATATTACTTTAAGTGCTTTGAGTTAATGGATTTGAATTCTAGAGTTAGTGGATTTCGAACTCTTATCAAAACTTCAGAAATTGAGGGCCAACACCATTGAATATATAGCTGCGTTAGCTATATCTTCAATGCCAACACTTTCTAGGCCTATGTTAAGAAAATACTAGTGTCTTGAAGGGGCTGAGGGCCCCTAATAAGAGACAATTCAGACAATTCTAATTTATTTCAGTACAAATTCCTTCATGACAAAATGGCTTTTTGACCTCCCACATTTCAAGATCTGGATCTCATTTTTCAGATCCCCAACTTTTAAACTGGTCTATGTTATTTCTCCTTTACTGGTGTATTCCAATTAATTTCAGCATTTTTCCCGCCATCATGGAAAAAATACTGGTCCCAAACCCCCCCAGTGGTCCCAGATCAGATAAGGTCTGGTTTAATTTGAACCCTCTCTTATCTTGCTATGACTTGCCGCCCACAATTTTGATGCAAAGGATCGCCTTCTGAAATTATTTTAAGAATATTTAATCTATATTTGAGAAATGAATTAGGTACCAAAATAAGGCACAAAACTAGATCTTTAAACCATTAAGCCAACTTTCAATCATAGGTCTATAAACAAGAAGACATTTTATATGTTCAACAAATTTATTTCAGTATAAAAACTTACAATTACTTCAGTCTTAATATACAAAGTCTTAAGTAGCTTAGAGCACTTCTTTTACCTGAGAAAGTTTAACGACTTAAGCAAATAGTATACAATGACTTGGAACACTTAAAGGAACATAGAAACATTATTCACAAAGATAAATACAAACTCAGTCTGAACACATCTTAACGGAATTTTCACACACACAAATACTCATTTAACTCTCCATCTTCTCCACCTTCTTGTCGTCTTTCTTCTCCGACGGCTTGATGGCGGGCTGGTTGGTCTGCGTGATGGGGATGGCGCGCTCCTTGGCCCCAGGAAGAGCCTTCTTGGGCGCGTGCAGCTGCAACACGCCGTCGGACGAGAGCGAGCTGGTCAGTGCCGCCTTGTCCACGTTGTCCGGCAGCTTGTAGCGGCGGGTGAACTGCCGCGAGATGAACCCGTGCTCGTCACTGCGCTCCTCGTGTTTGCCTTCGATGCAGATGTAGTCATCCACCACCTGCAAGATGATATTTTGAGTACGACTGATATTGGCGAGATTCATATGGGTGGAAAATGGCTACGACTGATATTGGCGAGATTCATATAGGTGGAAAATGGCTAAAGTTGTGTGGAATCAGAGATTTACATTTTATATTGTGTGCAGTTCAGTAATAGCCCAAAGCAATCCTAATCTGAAGTAATTTTGTAGAGCAATATTCAGGGGGGCAGAAAATGCCAAATGAGATGTTGATCAACATTTTCTTGTGTGCGCATTAAATATTAATCCACAGAAATCAAATAATCAATTCATCATTACAACACAATTTTGAAGGCCATTTTAAGTTAGTAGTAAATTTGAAATCTTGAAAAATATCGGTAGGAAAAGTTTAATAATGCTAATCACCAAATTACATTTCTTGATTCATTGAAAAAGTCTACTAGGCCTAACTAGCACAAAAATTTAAAGCACACTTAAGATTTTTCAAGCTTTTAACATTAAGGATTACAGTAGTAACCCACACCTAAGGCCTGCATTACACAGTGAAAAGTGTAAATGACAAAGTTTGTAAAAAAGAACAATGATAATTTTCTTTATTGGCTGCCTATCATTCATACTTGCCACCATGTAAACCATACCTAACCTCAAACTGACTTCTTATTACTCCTTTGACTAATGTGGAAAAAAGATTATTCCACAATCCTAAGTCAACCAATCGCAATTGTTTAGTTACTTAGTTTCCCCGCACAAGAAACACCAAGACCTGCTAACCCCGCAAATACATTTGAGCTATCAGGTGTGATGGATACTAACTGCAACCAAAAAATGCTATAGAACAGTTGAACTTACCTTCACTGACAATTCCTCAGGCTTGAACTGCTGGACGTCCAGGCTGACCTTGAACCCCTCTTTGTCGTTCACGACGGAGGACAAGCCGCTGTTTTCTTGCCGCAGGGCGCGCCACGGTCGCAGGTAGCCAGAGCGCAGCGGGGCGATGCTCAGCCGCTCGTACGGGTGGTAGGCCCAGTGGTGGTCGTAGACGGGGCGCTCCAGTTCGCTCAACAGCTCGTTCACCAAGTACGGAACCAGCGACATCTGGAGAGAGAAATTCAGGTGAGATGAATACTGGAAAATGTTACTTAGCTTAATTAACTTGGTGTTGATTGTTGGGAGGGTTCCCTACCTACAGCAGTTTTGGGGTTTTCTGCAACACCGGCAGCGACTCTTGGGATGCTTTTCACCATGTGAGGCGATGCAGGGGGTATAAATGTTAAGTAAGGATTTTTTAAATAAAAAATATCCTAGAATTTAGCGTCTCCCAATTCTTAGAATAGGCTAACGTTTTCACAGACATACCATTGTGAAGACCCTGAGTTGAAGTGTATTTAATGCATCAAAAAATGATTCCACAAATGTATCAGTAGGATGCTTGATTTTTATATGCCATCTTTTGTTTAAAGCTGCTAAGCATCATGTGTCTCGGCCAACCAGTTTTAATACAATTTATGAAAGCTGCAACTTTTCTTCTGAATAAAATTTTGATAAGAATAAATCTTATTTTAAATAAATAAAACTATTTATTAAGGATCCCCCAAAACAACCCCTCCCTAAAGCAATCTAAATTAGGCTAGATAAAGCCAAAATTGCCCAGAACCTTTGATAACACTCATAAATAAGTATGAAACCCATCAGTCCATTTCATAAATTAGGCCCTAGAGGTTTCAAAAATAAAATTTGGAGAAAAATATTAGTCTTAAATAATAAAGTTTTCCCCGGTCATAACAGTTGGATGACTTATGAGATTTTTTAAAATAAAACAATGCATGTGTAATAAATCTACTTTTAATAATTTATTTATGTAACTTCAAAAGCTACATTTTCACTATCAAAATCAGCCATAAAACAATATAAAATCAAGTTATCATCCTTAAAACAATAGTTCATGTGTGCTCAAAAATTGATAGATAACTAAAATTGCGTGATCTCAAAAACTGCTCAATCAATACATTGATTGCACGGTACAAGTTCCGCAAAAGGAGAACACCCTCACTGGTAAGCCCTGGTTCATAAATGAGGGACAGAAAGAAAACGGAACTGAAGCTTTAAGTTAGTTGTTTGACTTTCTTACAATTTAGCAATGTTTAACAGAAAGTAAACTCATTTACAAAACCTATTTACAAAACCTTATGAAGCAAATTTGTTCAAAAAATAAAAGTAGCCTAGGCCTATAGCCCAATTTTAAATTTGCGTTATGCTAACCTTACGACATTAAAGAGTTAATTTTGATTACCGAGTACTATAATAAAAAGTTAATTTTAGTTAAGATTAAATCTTATAAGGAGACGACCTCGGCTAACATACAATCCAACGCCTAACATAATTTCTCAGCTTTAGGGAGTTAATTGATTTACCAATTAATTTTACCCAAGAATCAGGGGTTTGTAAATAGCTATTTTGTAACTCATAACAGGCTAGCTCTGCCAAATCTTTAATGGAATTCGATCTATTGGGCCTATTTTCTTAATAACACTTTTATAAAGTATGACGCCTACACTTGCTGTTCATGAGTGAAGTTTTCTGAAATCCGAGTGGAAAGTAAGACTTAGTGTGATGGCTAAGGGACTCCCTCTCGTAAACCACTAACTTTTACAACTAGGCCTAACACTAAAATAGATGTGCAGTTAAAACTCCAGTTGGAACAAATTTAAAAGACATAAAATTAATTAATGAATCATCAATAATGTTTGAGCCAAACTGTGGTCCTCAAATTTATTATGTTCATAAAATTAAAAAAAAACATGAATCAGAAACTAAAATTCGAGAAAATTAGAAACGTTTACTAAGAACTAGAATGTTGGATTTGAGTTAAACTTGGAAATAAAATTAAAATGATATGAGTGGCGCTATTTTACCTTTATATATTCATATAGAACGAGGGCAAAAAACGGCTTAACAAAATCACATTACCTACTAGAAATACATACATACCTTTAGTTTAGGAATGGTACAACGTTCAGATGAGCACGATCACAGAGAATATCGCAGCGAAAATCGCCAAGAGAGCACAACACGCAAGTCGCACTTGCACGATTCACAACGTCAATCCAAACTGCCGGTTCGTTTGACAGTTCCGCTTTTATAGGTTACCCGGCGGCCGCCTCTAGAACGTTCTACGGTTCTACACGATGCGATTTCAACGGCTGTGGATCGTTCTGGAGCGTCTGGAACCTAGCGGAAACGCCGAGATATACAGAAACTTTGTCGGCATCCGGCAAAACCCCGCCAAATGACACGCGCTTGAAAATCCATGAATTGAAGCATTTGTTTCGTGGTTTGTTATAACGAAATAATTTATGAATTGTCACATTTACCGGTACATAAATGTATCTACACACTTTCTCAAGCTTTTTAATATAATTTTTCACAAAATACGACTATATTTTGTTTTATCTTACATTTTACTTTATGTTTGAGCGCATAAAAATTAACTTTTTAAGTTAAAAACTGATTTTAAATTTTTTTTCTCACTTATAACTTCTGCCCTAGGTTACAGGTGAATTAACTTGATAAAAATTACGCATTCTGCATTCAAAACCATGTTTGTATCAAAGGGAACGAATTCAAATGAAACTGAGTGCAATGAATACGTGAGCTAATATTATTGAAGTTTTGTAAAGGTATATTTTGGTATTATAAAATGTAAATCGAAATTTTATAATATTAAACGTTCAACGAATATTTGGATACCATGAATAACTTTATTTCCTATGTAGAGTTTTAATTATTTAATCGTTAAATTGCACTATCGTTAGTATAATAAAAATAAACAGCAATTAATGTTGTTACAACCAACGAACCAACAATTAAAAATCTGTCCAGAACGGGAGGAATTTTTTACTACACAAATTCATTACGTATTTAAGAAGTACTAGACAATCATGAACTTGTGTTTTAGTTTCATAGCGCTTGAATTACATTAAATTACATCGATTCCAATAATAACATCGAATGTTTTTACTGCAATCAACTGCTTTATTTACATTAGAATAACCAGAGTCAAATCTAACGATAATTACTCAATTTCAAGAGCGTTTAGGGCTCCTCCCTTCATAAATTTTGTAAACTTTATAACTTGAAGCATTTACTTTGTCAAAGTTTGAAGCTGAGGCGTTTTTAAACCGCTACTAAAATTGTTAATTGGTTAAGAAATAGGTATCTTAATCACCAAAACTCCTAGATGAATTATTGAATAAGCCTTGATAGATATACTAGCTGAATAATATAGATACCTTTTTATTCATAAATTTATCACAAATTAATTGAAAACCTCGTTACCTCGTTAATTGTAAGCTCGTTTTGTGTTTTTGAAAACTTGGCTTTTATTTTATTCCAACTAAGAATTTGTTATTTTTTCCTCGTGGTTTTAATGAAATCAGTCTGAGGTCTGTGGGGTTTGTTATATGGTGCTATAGGGTTTGTTTGTTGATATGCATGATGATTTATCCTCACAAAGACAGGTTTAAGTTGAAACCACTTGTGGAAAAAATTTAAGTGTCACAAAATTTATATTTTCATGTTTTTTTGTTCTTATACTACAATGTTTTAATGATAATCAAATTAACAGGCTCAAATATGAATTTTGTGATGTTTTCCCCTTTTTTCTCAGATTATGAAGAACAAATCGAAAAACAACTTTCGCGATTTTCTCTGTACATATTATACACAGTTCACTGAATGAAAAAAAAACAATTACTATAGGTCCTAATGAGTCTGTCTTGTTGTTTACGGGGCTGGTCAGAATTACCTGTGTCCCAGCCACAAAATATTTTGCTCCAGCATTGAGAGAAAACAAATCATTATCTCTATACTGTAGTTATAAATAAGATACCACCATGTTAAAGTTATATAATCAGTGCTTAAAATACTTATCTTTTTAGTCTGTTGCATGGTTTAAATAATGAATGTTATTATTAGAACTTGTAAGAAATTATTCTTCTTCAAAACAAACGCTACAAAATTTTATAAAATAAACTCATTCGCTCACAGCATTATCCATTAGAACTGCAGCTCATCTTGTTCTGAAATAACAGTTGCTCTGATAATGTGAGTCTTGCCAATGAATACAGAAACTAACTATACAAGAACTATGTATTCATTGTTAGATATGAGTAAATGGTAATGTATTCATTGGTATTACTCCAGAAACAAATAATACATTCATAGCCTAAAAGTAGGTATATATCTTGTAATTATTATGGATTTCACAATCATCTTTTGTATTGGCTTTAAAATAATAGCTGAAGATAAAAACGGAAGCTTTAACTAAGTACTGAGAAGAAACATTTTAATTTGTGTATTAAAATCAATACACCATACATCAATACATCAGTTTGTGGTAGTGTTGTATTGGTGTATTGCTGAATTTTATATTCTACCTATTGGTGATAAAATAGGTAGGATATAAATAATTAGGTACAATGGAAAATATCATTCATATATTACCATCTAGGATTTTCTCTCACATTAATTTGTGGTTAGACAAAATTTTATCAGCAAACAAATATTTGAAGGAATTTTTTTATTTACCACATTTATTTTTCATTATAATTTCGTCCAAAATAAAGAGTTAGACGAGAAGAATCATCTAGAAATCATCCTCAGAACTCAGAACAACCCTCTTCTAATAATGAATTTGGGGCAGGGCCACGGAGACAGGCTGGAACCTTCTATCTGACCCTCCCCAACCGACAAAACCTATTGTTGGGCCAGCTGGCTTGGAAATTTCCGGAACAGTCCTGAACTGAGCAACGCGCGCCGCGCCGACCCCGCGCGCTCAAACCGTCTCGAGAACTAATTGATGTATAGTTCGAATCAAATAACAACGCCCACGCCGCCCATAAGCCCAATGCTAGAATTAACATTAGTCTTACGGACGGACTGCGCCTTGTAATTTGAGTCGGTCTATTAGAGAACCCATTTTAAATAATACCAGTATTTCACTGTTTAGAAACTCCAGTAAGACGTGAAATTTAATATTTTTGTAGTTATCGTTTGAACAAAAACCAGTAAACAGAATTTTAAACTTTTATCCACCTGTTTGAATACAATGCAATATTAATCTGAACTTTTTCCTGTATTTTTGTTTTCTTATTTTAGGGTGGGTTTTTATAAAGATGGTTTATGTGACAAATTTGGTAGATCTAATTATAAGTCAGCGTATAAATTATTCAAAAAGTGTACAGATTTAAAGAATTAAACATTAAACATTGTCGGAATGATCCTTTGTTCATTGTAGGCCTATAATAATTGATTATAAAAAGTTAATGGTTTAGTTAAATTACATTTTTGTTTTATTTTTGTTAAGTGAAATGTTAAGGGATAAAAAACTAATTTTACAGACCATTTAGACAATTGAAGGGGTTCCCCGTAAAACGTTCTAAGCGACAAAATTTCAAAATCGGAGATATTTAGTGAAAAAGGTTCTCTAGGACACGAGCTACACCGTGGTATATCTTGTTTAAAAGATTTTTGAGTTGGTAGCCCTGTTTTCGTCTGTCAAAGTATGCGTGATTCGCGGGACTACACGGACTTTTTGGGGAAAAACGTTCTATTCGCCGAAAGATGGACTATCCGCCGGTCGTTGCGTTGTCGCCCAGCGACCAAAATCGCGTAAATAAAAATAAAAGACGTGAAGTAAATATTGGAAAGTGGAAGGATAAGACCAGAAATGAGTTTAGAAAAGCTTGATTACCCTTATTTCAAAAACTAAATAGCCGAGGCCTGAAAAATTGCCCCCAGTAGAAGTGAGTAGAATAACGTTTTAAGCACCACATTTTGATGATTTTTAGCAAAATGACGTCTCACTTTATGTGACAAAATTACATTTTTATACTTTTATATCAATAAAATTAATTTATTTTGAGTTTTATTTTAGTTTATGTTGGTATTCCTACACTCCCATGATGTTTTATTCCAAAGCAGAAGAGCAGTCCGTCAGAAAACGTTTCATGCGCCAGTCGTTTAGAACGTTATAACCCCAAATAAACCTCGTAAAATGTTTTAAAATGATTAATGGCAAGTAAAAATTGAATATAAGGCTACATTATGATGTTATAAATAGGGTATCAACAAATTATACATGATTTTAAGTTCTAACATTGAAAAACCCGTAAATTTTAGAATTCATCTTTCAACGCTTGATTACTCGAAACTAGGTTTTTGTCGCTTAGAACGTTTTACGGGGGACCCCTTCAATTAGACGATTAGACCTGTGAAATTTGTGATAAGTAATAGTATGCTAAAATAATCAGTTATTATGCTAAAAAGGAATAAAAATATTTATTGAGGAACAACCAAAGAATATGACGAAAAAGTGGTATAATAACGGATGTGGAAGTTTGACTTTTCACATCAGTAAATAATGTTATCATAATTTTTGAGAACAAATGCAAGTTTAATCAATCTAATTATTTTCAAAAATAAATACCTACATATAATAAGTTTGTAATTTTACAGTGAATCGTGAGATGAAATGATTGTTATAATAACTTACAAAATAAAAATCAGCTAGGCAGAAAATGCAAGAACATCAACTAACGATATTGGAAATTCAACAATGGGAATAATATCACTGATACATGAGTACAATATAAGTACTGAGCCCCATAAAAAAAGAAAATCTCTACAAGCTCTGTCTTCACGTTCCAATCTTTAGTTTAGTTCCACATCCGAATATTGTTTTTGTTACGACTACTTCAAGACTGATGAAAATGTTTCATCAATATTCCAAAATATTGTAACGAATCTCCCCTTTTGTGTACTGTAGTGCTTGCGACAAGATGATGAGACATAAAAAAACCCAATCTCCATGCTAGATAAGATACGAGTATCAAGTTGTGAAATAGGATGTGGGGTATAGGATGTGAGTGTGAATATCCGGATAAAATTCACTGGGAATCAATTTAAACATACACAGAGAAAAATGCATTGGTTGCCATAATCAATGCATGATTGATTAACGATATTGGTAGGGTATTAGAGGTTGTCGTAAACAATACAAGGGTTAAGGTAACATACTGTGAAAGTTGTTTCAAGAATCCATAAATAGGGACAACCACCTACTTTAACACAGTATGTGTTACTTTAACACATACAGGTGGTTGTCACCATAGAACCCTTGACATTGGTTGAACCAACTTATAAAAAAAGTTAGGCGAACCAATCATTTTTCTCTGTGTACGTTATAATTGCGAGTTGAAAATATTGTTTTCAATATACAAATAATAGTAGTTTTCATTACTAGGAGCGAAAGAAAGTGGCTCTTTTTGGTACGAGATCGTAATTTACAGGCGAGGCGCAGCCGAGCTTGAAAATGCGATCGAGTACCAAGGAGACACTTTTGCTCCGTGTGATGAACAACTATTTTCATCATTATGTATAAATAACCATTTAATCGTTAAAAAATAGATTACATAATTTTGAGGTTATCCAAAATAGTCATCGTCATTTACGCATCTGTTAGTTGTTTTGTTTACAAACACAAGTTAAGAAATCGTTCAACCTTTCAAACGTAACATAAACAAATTTTAACATTAGAGTACGGCAAAATTTACCATATGTTTTTTTCAGTACTCCTATTCAAAGTGATCCAAAAACAATCATTTTGCGTACGATTTAGAGAACTAAAATCGGCTGTTTTCGGGACTGTATGATGAAAAATGATTTTACTTCACATCATGTACTCTTACCACAGTAAGAGTAGGAAAAAGCAGGACAACTTTAAAGTCTAGCCTAGAAAGATAAAAACATATTTCCATAGCAATGTTTTTTTTACGTAAAAGTTGACAAAAATCAATAATTTAAATTCATCTGACCTCTGGCCCTTATTGTTAGTTTTTAATACAAGGACTGCCTGCCGGGTGCCTAGTATAAGCTAAAACGCTGTATTTTCCTGTCATACAGAACACGCAAACCCCTGAGTGAATCTAATCAAACGACCTTTGAACAGGAGCAGACTTCGAAATTAGCCTACTTCGAATGCAAACCTGTTGCAGCGCGTTCAAATATCCTGTAAGCAGGGTCGGCTCAAGAGTTTTTGGCGCCCTAGGCAAAAGTATCGTTTGGCGCCCCCCCCCCACTTTCTAACAGTTCAGTAAAAGGGTATGTTACTATCAGGGCTAAATAAAAAAACCTATATACAGTACCATGAAAAAAATCCAACTACTGAAACACTTAAGTTTTTTGTGCTTTTATTAAAATTTAATAATCGCTTAACAATTATTTTTACTTCCTTTATGGTTAATTTTTGATAAGTAATTGTGAACAAACAAACTGAGAAGAGACTTGCAGTATCGTAGATGAATTAAAATATTTTTTTCTATTACTTTATCACGTTGTTTGTTAAGTTGGTCTGGTCTTGAAATTTGGCTGTCGAGATAACAAGAAACCTAAACTATTATCGTACTATTGTGTAATGGCGAGGGCGCCTACAGAACAGAGGATGTCGAATGCTTATTGGTATATAATCATAAGTTTGGAAGGGTAGGATTTTCCACCATTGGAGATCAGTTTATAGTTTTTAAGTATTTAAAAAAGTAACAAGCAGAGCATGTTCTCGTGTCTTATTACCAAACTATAAACTTATAATTTAATTAAATGTAAATATAAATTTAAGTTTAGACTACTTTCACGAATTTTTTTTGCAAAAAAAGTGTTTTATTTGGACCTTGTTTTTTGAAAAAAAACGGGGCCGCTTAGCGCCCCCTTTGGCGCCCAGCGACCAAAACTTTTGTCGCTGTTGGCGCCCCTCAGGCCCTGGCGCCCTAGGCGGTCGCCTAGTTCGCCTATATGGTAGAGCCGGCCCTGCCTGTAAGTAATCGAAGTTTATAAAACAAGTCATGCAGCTAGCCTTCTCGTGCTTTCAGTAGGCTACAGAACTTCTTTTACCATTACAGCTTTATGATAATTTATAACTTTGATATTTTATGCAGTTATGTATCTGAAACAGTCTAATATAATTTTAATGATCATCTTAATTGATTGCAATTGTACTAACGTAAGTTTTATTAGTCTGCAATGCAAAGAAGTATCTGCCTCCGAGTCGATTGGATATATAGCTCCTTCAATCTGGAGGAGACGACAATCAACACATTGAAGCGCTAAAATTGTATTAAGTGTTTTACGGGCGCTACATGCTGTGTAGTATTACTTTACTCTATTCTCTACTGTTTTTCGAAATAACTTCTTGATTAGAATGTTGTTCTATATACTGCATATAAATAAAAGTCGTTTTTCAGATTTCTGTTTAGTTGATTTAACTTTATTTAGTTGGAACATTAGAAGGTAAGGAAATGTAATAAATACAAAAAGCATTTCATCTTTTGGTTTCAAGAAATTGAAATGTATTAAAAATAAAATCTCAAAATACTCACTCTTAAAATACTTCTCCCATCCAGTAATTAATTTCCTGATCTCCTATTCGAGAGAAGAGTTGTATTGAATGAACTCTCGGTTAGAATTTGTATATCGGTACATATATTAGGTAAAAGGTCAGAAAAATCATTTTAAAAATTTCTATCTCTAGGATATTTAACACCTCAGAAGACTTTTCTTCCCCAAGGATAGTGGTGCGCTATCCTATCTAATGGATTTAATTTATCTGTAGGGGGCCAGCCAATAAGTTTGATTGACCAATTAAGTTATTTTTATGTTAATAAAGAAATAAAGTGTGTTGACACTTTGAAAGAATCTTTTTTGTGGAGAATACCTTTTACCTACCGTTGTGACCTTTTACCAGATACAGATAATAATAATTTATTCAAAAACAGCCTTGACACCTTTTAAATATTTTCCAGCGTAGTTTGCTTACTTAAACTGCCTGGAGATGTCAAAATATAGTCTCTTTACGCTGCTGTACACGTTTCGGGTGTCTTACCACCCATCTTCAGCAGCGTAGAACTTATACAAATCTGCACATAATTGAATGTTTGTCACACACAATATCAGTTAACAGTACATAGAACGAACAATTTACACGCACGCACATACGAACGAAAAAACTCAAACATTTTACATCGAACCTCGGATCCGTTCCAGTCAAGTAACGTAGTCTACGTAGTCTACGTTACTTACGTTACTGCGTGTGACAAACATTCAATTATGTGCAGATTTGTATAAGTTCTATGCTGCTGAAGATGGATGGTAAGACACCAGAACCGCGTACAGCGTAAAAAGACTATTTTTTGACATCTCCAGGCAGTTTAAGTTAATAAACTACGTTGGATGGTAATAATAGCTTACTAGTTCTTTTATAACCAAATTTTGGAATTATGATGCCAAAGAGGCGGCTACTGGAGATAGCGAAATTAAACACATTGTCATTGTTCAGCACTGGCACCTATCGAGAGAGATGGTGTATGAATATTTCGAGTGAGATGGACATTAGGCCACTTAATAAATTGAAAGTATATTGCTACATTGGATGCAGGATTTTAGTTTTCATCTTAGTTTTGTTTCCTATGAGATAAATAATTTGGTTTGTTGTTTTTTCTTTATACTCAAGTTTGTCGATTGTCTGCTGGATAGTGACTCTTAATTAAGAGATAATGGAGGTAATGGAGATTTCAGAATTACTCCCAAAGCATGTCTTTGTTTGTCTTTACAGGACAAGACTTGTCACTGGTGAACGATGTTAATAATTGACCTCTCTCTACCACTTCATAGTTTCATTAATTCTACTACAGTGATTTACTCAGGATGTATTGACTGCACTGTTCTAACTTAGAAAGATATTTATTGATTCATTGTTTATCAAAATGATTCCCCACAGTTGAAGTAGACATCTGGACAAAACTCTTTGGCTAAGAGGCCGTAACCTTGTGTAGAACCAACTTGGATTTTGTACTTATGTGTGAACTTATTCCACAAATGAATAGTAAAGCTATTTTCCTTTATTTTGCTTATAATGTCTTCATCAAGATTATTTTCGAACAATTTCTTGCGGTACTTCCAGTAGAGCGGATACAAGATGTCTCGATCATAAACTTTGAATGAAGAGCAATTTAATAAATCTTGTATAACCTGTCAAAGTTTGAGGCAGTTAGTAACATATAATAAAAATAAAACTTCATAATCACTCCTTAACTCCCTATTATCAGTTTAACGCCTACTATTCTAGGCGTGACAAAATTGTGACTCTTAAAACTCTTAAAACTTCAAAACAGCTGGCTTTATCCATTATTATCATACAGGTAAACGTTCTGGGAGTGTACACCATATGTATACACAATTTGTATAAATTAAAATCTAAATTTCATACTGACCACAACAAATTCCAATATATTTACAAAACTATGAAGACTCAAAATGGAGTTGACCTGGTGGAACGAGGCTTGCATGGTTTAGGTGGGCCCACGTTACACTAATGTTTTATGACTGATTTCTTATATAAAATTTGGTTTGACCGATCAAAATCCAAGTGTTCATTATGAAAATCAGCTGTTACCTAATATTTTATAAAATATTGGATGACACATTTGATAGTGTAACACGGGCTGACCCAAATGAGTTTGCCTCTGAAAGAAATCAGCAGTTTGAATGCTAGTCACATTAAATAATTGTTTTAACAGATATTTTGTAGTGTTTATACAGCGTAGATGTTACTGGAAAAAATACAATGTCACTGGTTTCAAAGCTCTCTATTACTATATAATAGAAAAATTGATTCTATTTGATTTACTTGAAAAATATATCAATTTCATTATATTTACACAAATTTGTCTAATAATCCATAATCCATGCCATCAAAATCCCAGTTGTTGAAACAGAATTTCAATTTTTTTTGTATTTTGTGTCTTTCTACGCCAGTGGCATTTTTTAACGTTTTGATCGGGAACGGTCCAAACTTGGGTCTTGTTACTATCTAACGGCGACCTTTTGTTAGATAGCATCATTAATTCATAGCCCAATGACAAATGGCAACTGGACCCAATTTCGATCCTGTCAGGAATCGAACCGGCGACACTCAGGTTATGAGGTGAGCGCTTTATCCACTCGGCTATCCAGTCAATTGACAGAAGACTGTAATTTGCAAAACACACCATTACCAACAATTAATTTTAACCAAATTATTTTCCCTTACCGAAGTGTTGCACTCTAGCATTATTAGACTTGTGACCACATCTGGCCCATTTCCTGCCCATTTTTCTCCATCGAAGTGGTTGTTTAGGTGCCAAAGAGCTTCGGTTAACATGTCATGGCCGTGACCGAAGGGTTCAAAGTTGAGGATTGCACTACCAATGAGATCATTGCTTTCCAGACCACAGAAGTTTGAGTGTAACTGATCAACAGGCCTGAAATAGATATACTTTTTATATGACAATACTCAAAGCATACATCATAGTGGCAATGCTATGACTCTGTCACTCTGTCCCAACCCTCGGGACATAGTCATATATAAAAATGAAGATCCCTGATGATAACTACTATTAAATAAATACTTAAAACCAACATGAGTACCTTTTTTTAAGTAATTTAATTCACACCATTTTTCTAATAAAATGATTTACAAAAAAAGGATACTCATGTTGGTTTTAATTATTTATTTATATATACAGTATCTAGGCCTATGTGTATAAACATATGTGTATGTTTATATAAATATATGTATGTTTGTGTCTGTAAGCCTGATAACACTCCCAAAAATGGGCCGATCGGAATGAAATTTTGGTACAGGCATGTAAAGTAGTAATTATTCGGAAGAGTTTGAAAACATATATGTATGTGTGTGCCTGTAAGCACGATAGCACTCACAATACCCCCGTTGCAGCAGACCTGCATACTCAGCGAATTTCAAATGTCAAACAAATACTTCCATCCAATGTAGTGAGATAATGACGTGTTTTCGTAATCTCCATAAGAATAACATGGGGAATAAGTATGCAGGTTTGCCGCCACAAAAATGGAAATTGCGGTGATTTTAGACTAAAATACATTAAATCTCATCTAGATGAAGCCACAAACCAAGTTTTATTAAGATATGTTGAGAAATAAGCGAGATATAGAATTTAACTTACTCTCCATAACGTTAACATTGGGACAACGTACTGTACTGTGTTTACCACTTTCAGTATCTCGGTAACCAATGGGCATAGAGCAATGGTTGAAAATATCAAATTGTTTGTTTTTTTGAGCTGAATTCAATGGTGCTAACCAAAATTGGGTTATTTTTATTTTTCTATGTGAAAACCCCAAAAAACCCATTTTTGGGGGGGTTTATCCCCCTCTGCCCCCCCTTCTAGTGGTCCGATCGGGCTGGTTTTCGAACTCATCCGAATAATTACTATTTTACACCCCTGTGCCAAATTTCATTCCGATCGGACCATTTTTGCGAGCGCTATCGTGCTTACAGACACACATATATATATCTATATATATAGATTATATATATATATATAATCATCTATCATGTAAACATTGCCCAAAACAATACATTGGTCAAACCTCAAACTCTTTAAGAGTGCGCATGACAGGACATCGGTTCTCAGTTAACCATAAAGAGACGAAAAAGCCTGTGGCCTTACACGCTGTCCAGCATGATGCTGAGTTTGAAGATTAATAATAATAATAATAAATTCTTTATTTCCCAAATATAGTAAAGTACAGTACATTCATTCCATGTAAAACAAGAAATACATTTAATTTACAAATTGCAATAACGTAGCTAGACTGACCTTGAAATACATGAAATGTCTATACAAGTTCCATTTTTTTCATTCGGAAAATAAATTTAGTCTCCAAGGCTATGCCTGATTGGAGACTACCACAGATTTAAATTTTTTATTTCACAGTGACAAGACATATAATATATTCATTATTAATCTTTATAAAATCAAACTCAAAATTTTATTTCAAAACTCGTTAAAATACAAATAACATACATCTTATGCATAAAATCATTGTAGCCTAATATAATAAATAAGTCTTAAGCTATATTCTAATCCTAAGTATAAAAACACTAAACATATACCCTCAATGCCTACACAATGTATGATTGTTTTGATCTTAAAGCTGTCCACAAAATTAATAATACTGAGAACAAAGATCTCAATGAATTGAATTTAAGAACATATGAATTGGCTCATCAGCTAGTTTTAAGGTCAAAACAACCTCATGGACTCAACATCCGCTGAATTGTAAATAATTATCACTTCTTTATATGTAATACTTAAATAAATAGTTTGATTCCTCATCAACTGTCCTAAACCAACTTGACCAGCAAACCAAATTGTCCTCAGCTGTTAATTTATGATTATGTTTGTTATTTAGCTTGAAAAAGGTTTTTTTTTTAATATTGTTTTATTCCGGTTCAACGTACAAAACATTATACACAGAAAGTTTGACAAAACAAGTAACAGGATCAGGTTCGTTCAATTTGAAGCACCTCTAGTAACATTAACATGGAGAAAGATTTACATTCTATAATAATAACAAATAAGTGAGACTATCACAATTAAATAATTAAATGCATTAACGATTGGCATAAACGTCCTGAGGAAGTCTAGGCTTTAGTCGCCTGTTTAAGGTCATATTTCCTAGTTGATAAGTTACAGCTCCTGGAACATGTTCCAAATTTAAAAGAAATTTAGCAGTAGTCCTTTCGATGAAAGCAGGAATTGTATCAATCCCAAATTCTCGATGAAGTTGGGTGTTTCTAATGAACCACCGTGAATTTGAAGCCGTCCGCAGGATTTTATTTTGGAATATTTGCACCCTCTTCAATTTGCTACTACTCACAGACGGTCCCCATACTGTGCAACCGTATGTGACGAGAGGACGTAAGATGGACTTGTAGAGCAGCAAGGCACAGAGCGGTTTCAAAGTCGATTTTCTATTAATTAATGGATAAAGCTGAGCCAATCTTTCGTAACCCTGATTAAGTTTAAAATTTACATGGAAGTTCCAATTAAGCTTCTTATCTAAGAATACACCCAGATATTTGACAGCTTGGTCGTCAGGATTCCAAGGGAGGTGAGTCCCGTTGATGACAATATTATCAGGATTCTCGTTTCTCCTTAAAGAAAACACCTTGGCTTGACACTTGTTTGAGTTCAAGGCAATCCTCCATGAATTAAACCACGTTACTATTTCATCTATAGATCGCTGAAGTATTACACCTGCTTCGTTAACACTCCGGTGTTGAGAAATAATTGCAGTGTCGTCCGCGTACAGTGCCAAAGATGAATTTTGAGGCTCAGGTATATCAGCTACAAAAAGATTGAAAAGTAACGGGCCTAAAATTGACCCTTGAGGTACGCCTGCCTCAACATTTCGAACTGAAGAGAAACTTGAATTTATTTTTACAGCAAAAGTTCGGTTGGAAAGAAATGATCTTATCATATTTTTAAGATGTTGGGGAAAGCCAAACCTGCATAACTTGTATAACAGTCCATCGTGCCAAACCTTATCAAAGGCTTGAGCAACATCCAGAAACACTGCAGCTGTGACCTCCTTCTTTTCAAATCCATTCACAATCAACTCGGTTAGCCGCAATATTTGGTGCGTCGTACTGTGCATTGGACGGAACCCAAACTGATGACTTGGTAATATTACCGCACTATCTATGAAATTTAACATTCTTCTTTGAATAATTTTCTCAAATACTTTAGAAAGACTACAAAGCAAGCTGATTGGTCTGTAACTTGATGGTGAGTTTGCTGGTTTTCCAGGTTTATGTATGACTATCACTTCAGCATGCTTCCAGGATGAAGGAAAATGTCCTAATGAAAGACAGGCATTTATTATCGACGCTAGTCTTGAAGTTGCTTTTTTAGTTAAGTTTTTCAAAACAACATTGGGTATCAGGTCACATCCTGGTGATTTTCTGAGTGGGAGTTTGCTAATGATATTTCTTATTTCGGAAGGAGATGTGGGTTTAAATGGCAGTTCAACTGTAAGGTGGGTTTCCTTAAGAAAGTTAGTGACCTCAGCGGCTTTATCATTATCGATGATATCATTAGGCTTAAATGCAGTTTCATAAAAATCGGCAAGAGCGTTACATTTGAGTACGTCACTATCAAAGTGTACATTGTTTTCAGTCAGCGTTGGTATTACTGCAGGAGTTCGTAATAACCTTTTAGTGGCTTGCCACATTGAAGCATCATTGGGATTTATATCTGACACATAGTTTCTATAAGACTGTATCCTAAATTCGTCAAGTTCTTGTTTGACCAGCCGAGTTAAAGCGTTCAGCCGTCTTTTGAGGTGAACATGTCTGTACCTCATCCACTGCCTTCTAGCCTTGTGCTTTTCTTTAATCAACCGTAAGATACGGAGAGGTGGATGGTGGATGTCACACGACCTGCTTATAAAAGGCTTGCAAACAGCTTTACGTACCGACACTTTAATAGAATCAGTAAACTGGGTAACAGCACAATCTATGCCTTCCACAGAAAAAAGCTCATTAGTATTTACAGGAGCAATTGATCTGTCAAGTTCGTCTTTAAAAACGTCCCAATCTATTTTACCATTGATCAATTTCGGAGGACACGAAGTAGAATCAGGTTTCAAGAAGAAGGATACCACAACAGGTAAATGATCAGAGTCTAATTCAGGCATGACTTGTTGAAAAATCGGTGGGGTAAAGTTTTTATGCAAAGCAATATCGAGAATATCCGGCTGAAATCGAATCTGCCAAGGAAAATGAGTTGGTTCAGAGGGAGCGGATACGTTAATATTCAGATCAGTAGTAGCGCGTAGTAAACGTTCTCCGTTAGGATTAGTAACTCTGCAGCCCCAGACGCGGTGTTTGCAATTAATGTCCCCTAAGGCTACCGTTGGTAGGTTGCCATCAAACATGAGTTCCAAGTCACGGCCATGCAAACGTTTATTTGGAGATTTGTAAGCAGATATAAGTCTAATGACGGAGTTATTTTGTAATACAATCTTTATTCCGACAGCTTCTATTGTAGCCAATCGAGGTAAAAATATCGAGTGATGATTAATATTCTTTTTGACCAATATTGCTACACCTCCTGATGCAATAGGATGAACCCTGTCTTCTCGGTAAATTGAATAACCCCACAGTTTAAAAGGTTCATTATTAAAAAGATGCGTTTCCGTGAACAAGCAACATCAATGCTATGGCGAGCAAGGAACGACCGGAAGATATTCTGTTTACTTTTTAATGCATTAGCATTCCAATTAAGAATTGTTAAATTTTGGACGACTAAGGTTTTAGATGTTTGCATTTTGGAAAAGAGAGGTAATGACTTTAGATAAATATTTTTAATTATAGGCATGGCTGATTTGACTAAATCTAGAATTAACGTTTCTAGGTTTGGAATAGGTTCATTTACCTCATTGGGATCGTCATTATGTCTCACGTCGTTGGGAGAGTTTGGCACCGACTGGATGATGGGTTGAGGTCTCGCTGGTGGTCTTCTAGCAGCTTGAGCGTAGGACAAAGATGACGAGCGAACTGGTCGTACAGTTTCATTGTGAGCTGATCCACTTGTTCCAGAAATAAACTCCCCGCTGTCAACTTCGGGAGGAGCAATGTTGACCGGCCTCTTTCCAACTTTGATGCTCTTAGACTTCAACTCTTGATAGTACGCGCAGCCTTTGAAGTTTGCCGAGTGGTTTTCACCACAGTTTACGCAGACAGGAGGATCAGTATTCTTCTTTGGACATACCGTGTATAAGTGCTGGCCTGCGCACTTCACACACCTAGGATCGAGCTTACAGAAGTTTTTAGTGTGACCATATCTCTGGCAACGAATTAAATTGAAAAAGGTAAATCCGAAATATTGCTAAGTAAAAATGTTTTAATTATTTCGAAGTATATATATATATATATATATATATATATATATAGAAACGCGTTGTGTATAATAAAATGTTAAAAAAAGGGTACTTAAGGAATTTCTTTCTCTCTTTAATTACAATAGTAGCCCTAGAAGTGAACATTAAAATAATATATATATATATATATGTATATATATATATACAAATTTGAACGAATGGTGTTTTTTGCTTCTGGGGGCCCCAAAACGAAAAGTTAACATGGTCTCGGGCTTAGGTCTTACCATGAGACCTACGGTAATAGCTTCTTCCCTATAGGGGAAATTCGCCATAAATGGTCCGATCGGAATGAAATATGGCACAGGCGAGTAAAGTAGTAATTATTCAGAATTCGAAAACCAGTCTGATTGGATCTCTGGAAGGGAGGGTAAAGGGGGATGAACCCCCCAAAAATGGGCTTTATCAAGTTTTTCACACAGAAAAATAAAAATAATCAAATTTTGGTTAGCAAAATAATTTAATTCAGCTCCTAAAAACAAACAATTTAGTATCTTGAATCACTGCTCTATGTCCTTTGGTTACCGAGACATTGAAAGTGGTAACGACAGTACGTTGTCCCAATGTTAACCTTATGGGAAATAAGTAAAAATTCTATATCTCAATTAATTATTTCTCAACATAATATCTTAATAAAACTTGGTTTGTGGCTTCATCTAGATGAGATGTAATGTATTTTAGTCTAAAATCTAAAAGGAAAGTGGACTGCTTTCCCTTAAGAGTGTTTGTGTATCTCTAGTGTAAAAATGCCGTTGGTGTAGACACACAAAAAAAATCCCTGAAATTTCCATTTTTGTGGCAGCAGAACGGAATACTCATTCCCCATGTTATCCTTTTGGGAAATAAAAAAGTGCTATGTCTTCATAATTTCTTAACATATCTTGATAAAACTTGGTAAATATGAGACTTCTAGTACAGATCCAGTGGCGTAACTAACGCCAATGCAACCAATGCGATGCATTGGGGCGCAGGCCTTCAGGGGGCGCAGGCTTTAGGGGGGCGCAAAAACTGATATTCTGGAAAATTTTTGCCCAAAAAATATGTTGAAGCAAAACTCCCTGTAGCTTACCGAAAATAAATGTAAAAAATATCCGTGGTACTTTATTCCGTTACAGTCTCAACAGAACGTTGGTGACTCTTTTGTTTACTATTATCGTTATCTCCTCGGCGCGATGGTGCTCATCTGCGCTTATTGAATTCTCATCACAGTTATCGTTGTTAGCTACAAAGATAGACGGATAAAATCTTTCAGTACAGTATTACTTTAGTAACCATGACCACGTGTCCCCAGTGTTACCGCGTTGGGATTTTTCCCTACAGTGGTGATTTTCAGCCAAGAGAATTGGTCGGTTGGGAATAAGTGGGGATTTCAGCTTTGTGGGGAATTATATGGAGATTTTTGAATTTTGGGCAATTTTTGTCGGTTGAACTGAATGACAGCAAAGAAACCGGGGAAAACCGCTCCCGGAATCGTGGTATTTGACTGTTTTTTTTGTTTTTTTTTAATAAGCATCTGCAATCGTATATTTTATAAGTTATTAGTAATTATTTTTATATTTTAACGTCCATTGTTGTGGATAGAAGTTTGTGCACGAGATTTCGTTTGGTTCCATGGTTTGTAATTGAACCGTTTTGTCAAGGAATGAACTCAGTGTTTTAGAATAGATTTTTAGAGTTTTATTTTTTTCATTACATTGCAATTTGGTTCATTTATGCCTCAAAATAGAGAATTTGTTTTTGTAAATATGATTAAAGTGATTTAATTAGTGATTTAATTAGTGATTAAATATGATTTGGGGATTTCTCGTGTATTCCCTGTGTGGGGAAATGTGGGGAATTTTCGGTGGCACCAGTGGGGAATATTATTATATTGTAGCTTGCGATATCATGTATAATGTACAGTATAGGGCACTGAATATAAAATGATAAGTAAAGTAAGAAGTAGTCTATATTTTATCGTCTTAAAAAGTAAAAAGTTAATTAATTGTAAATATGTAATGTGATCCTTACTTCAGTTATGTTAATGGTGTTTGGAAATGATTAGTAACTTAATTCTACTTTCAATTACTTTTTTGAATAATATATTTTTTAATAATTAACTTTAAAATTACTGTACATAATAAATTATATTTCTTTGAATAATCTTTCTCTAATTCGATAGAGCTTGTACAATGTCGTGTGTAGTGAAATAGTATCCTGAGTAAGTGTGGAAGTACGGAGAAATGTCGTTAGTTTCATTGGAGGTTATGGGGCGGGGGGGGAGAATGAGTCTACGAATAGGGGCGCACGGGGAATACTTGCATTGGGGTGCAGTCAGACAAGTTACGCCACTGTACAGATCTACTAATTATTGAATTAAAACCACCCAGATTTAACATATCTATTGCAGCAAACCTGCATTCTCATTCCCATCAATGTTATTCTTATGGCGATTGCAAAAAATTTCTTACAGTATCTTGCTATGTTGGATGGAAATATTTTTTTGCATTCGAAAATTTTCATTTAACTTTCAAAAAATTTAAAAGTAAATTTTATAATTTACTTAAAAGGAAGCATAGTGTTCACTCACCTACAATAATAAATATCCTGATCATAAAAATTTATTTTTAAATCCAGTATGTAATGAAACCATCCATTTTGTTTCATTCTGCTAATAGCGCCTGCACATGGGTAGATGCAAAAAAATTTATACAAAAATAGATCCATATATACAATCAAAGTCTAAGACGATCTAAAAGTTTGTTTTATGACGACCCACGATTGTATTTTCCACGGACGACATGTGATAGGTAAATAAGGATATATTTATAAGAATTTAGGAGGATAGGGCATATAGGATAAATTTATACTTACTTACTCGGTACCTGCATAGGTAAATCGCCCTTGTTTTTATCTATGGTACTTGGTTCTTTGTTGGTTATCCAATCGGCTGCAGGAGGCGTTCGGTCCGTCATCACTAACTGCTTCCGAAGGGACGCAGTAGTGAAGATAAAAATATCTCAAGGTTTTAGGTTTAGTTATGTAGGTAAAATATCATCCTATATCTCTTTATATGTATTTTTCCTTCTGTAGTTTCTAATATTTATTACCAAATGTTCTAGTCATTATACCGGGTGTCTCACCTAAAAAGATCCAATAGCTAACTTTTTTATTATAAATCTGACAAAGAACTTCTTACGGGGCACTTTCCTTAATTTTTAATGCTGCTTTTTGGAGTCACTTTGAAATTTAAAAATATGGCCGCCATTTTCCAATATGGCGGACAACTTCGATTTTTCTTATGAAACACCCTATATTTTAGGGCGTTTTTGGATTTTACGCTTCATTTTAGGAACTTTTTATTCTTTTTAATTTTTTCCTAAACTCAATAGTTCAGCAGATATGAGCATTTGAAGTTTGATTTTTTGCCATTTAAAATGCATTGTGTCCATTTAACTGTGCCATCCCATGTATTCCTTATGGAGTAAAATCATATTCAAAATAACACATTTCCACGATTTAATTTTGACTAAAACTTATTTTATGATTAAACCTCAACTAAACTAACATTTTTAGGCACTTTTATTCTTTGGTATCTTTTATTAAACCCAACCGTTTTCGATATACAGACTACCAACAATTTCCCAATGCATTTTAAATGGGGGAAAAATGTAACTGTAACTGTTCATACCTCCTTAACCATTGGGTTTAGGAAAAAATTATAAAGAATAAAAAGTTCCTAAAATTAAGCGTAGAATCCAAAAACGCCTTAAAATATAGGGTGTTCCATAAGAAAAATCAAAGTTGTCCGCCATATTGGAAAATGGCGGCCACATTTTAAATTTTCGAAGTGACTCCAAAAAGCTAAGGGAAAAATTAAGGGAAGTGCCCCATAAGAAGTTCTTTGTCAGATTTATAATAAAAAGGTTAGCTATTGGTTCACTTTAAGTGAGACACTCGGTATATTCCTACTAATTGTGCCTGCAATTCTACATATTTATGTACGAGATTCATGACATTGTAATGTTATATGTAAGACGCTGCAATATAATTGGACATGTATCTGTTTTGTAGCATGAAATCAAAGAAATAAATAAATTCTAGGGAAATTAGGTTGATTGGGTTTAGGGTTCAGGCTGGTTCGTTTAGGGTACTTTAGGGTATTTTTCAGATAATTTCGGGTAAATTGGGCTGGATGTGTTGGACATACTGGATTTTTGACTTACACGGTTTGAAAAATAATGATGTCGATACGGCCGAGTATCGCGATACGGCGATACGATACATATCGGAGGTGTGTATCGTATCGTCCACCGTATCGTATCGCCCTAAATATAGAAAACGATACGTATCAACCAAAGAGTTTAACATACAGTAAAATAACGGGCAACAAAATACTGTAATACTCCCGTTGCATACTCAGCAAATTCCAAATGCTTCAATAAATAATTTAAATTGTGCCTCACATCAAGATTTTCAACGTAGCCTACATATGTTCCTAAATAAATAAGCATGCTGCAGATTCTCCATAACAATAACATGGGATATGAGTGTGGCAAGTGCTGAGGTGCTGCCATTGAAATGTCAAAATGGGGGATTTTAGACCACAATCAAGTAGATCTCAACTAGATGAAGACCAAAAGTTACCATGTCTTATTAATATATGTTGAGAAATAAGCGGATTTCCCACAAAACCCGAAAATATCGAAACAATTGTAAAATATTGAAAATATCGCCTCTATGCGCCGATACGGGATCATAGAGTAATAATAATAACTTCGTTGACGGGATCGTTTTTGGCGATACGATACGCATAGTTTTCAAATTATCGTATCGAAATATCGTATCGAAATATCGTATCGTCCCGTGTGTATCGCGATATTCCGATACGATACGATACGTATCGCGGTATCGCACATCACTAGTTTGAAATAAATTAAATAATACGGTTTGGTTTGTTTTGACATACAGTGTTACCGAAAATCGGGTGTTTACCAGGTTTTCGAGTATCTTCGAGGCTGTGCGAGGTTTTCAGAAAACCCGGATCTATCTTAGACCTGGACCTGCGAGCTGCGGGGATTTTGGGATTTACTCAACGTCCTGGATAAAAACGCGGGTAAAGCCTTTGGGATTTTATTGGAAGTTTGCCTTACTGCAATGCCCAGTCGGAAAACATTGTTTTCATGGAAAGAGATTAATAATCGTAACAACTATAAAATTTGGGTTTAGTTAATAATTTAAATTCCTCTTTTATCAAGTAATTATAGGAAACCAAACGCTTTTGGATATTTTGTAACATTTGCGGGAATTCTGTCGGGTATTCAACCGGCTTTTTGGTACTTTGAAGGTTATGCGGGGATTTTCATGTCTCACCGGGTAAAAGAGGGAATTATTAATTTGAGGGTGAAATGCCAGAAAAAATCCAGTCTGGCAACACTGCGATAAAACTTATCACTGCCTCTACAACTACAACTACAAATCGCATGCATCCACAATCCATGCATGCATATGCACATGCACCGCACCCCCGATTCACCGGTCTGACACTTAAATGGAGCCAAGTGGTAAGCTTATTGGAGCGGGTTAGTTCGATGTACTTTATTCAGATGGCGTTGTAAAAACATGGCTTTCTTCTTCTTCACTGATTCAGCCAATCAGAACGACGATAACGATATGCTAACTTCCCGTTCCGTTCCCCTGATTTTCTGTCACGACGCGACGTGTACACAACCATAACGAGTTGGAATTAATTTGAGTGTGGGAAAATACCTAAAGTACGTTTGCAGAAAATTGTTCTAGTGTAAGTTGTTTCGCGAAATACTGAACTGCGTGATTCATGTTGTGCTTAAAGCTATTGATGGAAAATAAATACGTAGATGTTTACATAAAAGCACTTAATAAAAATTAACTAAGTTAATTTTTATTAAGTGCTTTTATGTAAAGATCTACTATTTATTTTCTATCAATCGTTTTAATCACAATAAGAATCACTCAGTACAGAATTTCGCGAAACAACTTGCACTAGCGGCAAACGCACTTAATCTAAACAAACCGGTAAAGTCATTAAAATTGAAAGTCTAGCAAACAAAAACAAGAAAACGAAAATATAAACAAAGCAGACGACGACGATCGATATGTCCATCGACGACGATCGATATGTCGCATCGACGACCATCGATATATCGCATCGATCTTTTTAGTTCGTTGCACTTTATTCAGATAGCGCTGCTGTTTCGTTACCACCGAGTTAACATGGGAGTGCCATCTCTTTACGAAGTTCATTATTACTCTATGCCCGATTCCCCTGTGTCCTGTGTCATTGTCGTGGACGTGGACAGTCGACCTGGACCTGCCGAAGCCTGAATCTTTGATTGCACATCTAATTCTCATTCTCATTTATCTGTATAGTGTCCTACTATAGGTTGTTCAGGAAAAGCTCACAATTTGCTAACAAGTTATTTATGGACTCAATATTTTAATGTTCTCGTTTTCGAACTGATGTCGAAGTGACATATATTTAATGGCAACTATGGCTAAGGTAAACCTAACCTAGTAACAATTTAAGGTACAGTTTGCGCATTATATCTTCGGCTATGGCTGAGCCCAAGGAGGTTATATTACTATACTGGAGGCAGCACTCCATAGTAAAACAGCGTGCCGGCTGTTTAGAACAAAATATCACAAAAATGGTACATCAGTTAGTACCAACCTTTGCAAAATACCTCAATTTCACCGACTTCCCAAAATGAACGAATCAATCGAGTGATTCAGTCGAGTCACGACTCAATTTTGAGCTTGGTTCATTCCGGAACCGGAAATCAATAATATTTTAAACAACGAATTAAACACTCATAATAAACTGCTAACGAGTACTTATTAGGTGTATTTTGTTTGAAAATAACTTCACCTAATTTATTTTTAGGTATATCTTTAATGGCAAAATAAAGTAAAAATAGCAAAACAGATACCTGGGCTAAAAGTAATTATTGATATAATCAGTCACTATGCAAATACGAGAAGTATGGTAGAAACTTGGCAGGTAAGCAACATAAATAGTAGGACAATTTTCTTTTAGTGGTACAATATTGCTGAGCGACAGTAATGTTTGTATAATAACATGGCTGATGGCAAAATTGTACATAAGGAGTGAACTTGTCATTTACTGGCCGGATACTAACACTTATATATTGAACTTTAAATTAATTAGGTATTCTTTATTCATAGGTTTTAAAGAATAACATTTTCTATTCTATTATTTATATAATATCGTATTTGTTCCAAGGCAAAGAAACCGTTCAATCATAATGAGAATCAGATCAACATGATTCAACTCTCCGAAATGATTACATCAGTTTTTGAATCAGTTGAATCAACTCAAAGAACGGTACATCAGTTAGTACCAACTGCGGCACGCTTTCCAATGCTGTTTGTGAAGGCAGTGCTACCTCCAGTATAGTAATATAACCTCCTTGGCTGAGCCAGCTGGTTGTATGGTGCGGGGGGACGGGGTACTTATCTGAAAACATTTTTTAAAACACCGCTGCTTGTCAAATGTTATGTTATATCACATAAGAAAAATATCATAAGATACGGTTAGTAGTGAAGTGGAAATATATTGCGCAAACTGTATTTTTATATGACAGTTTTTGTTTTTATCCATGGTTGAACATCCTAACAGATCGCACATTATATCTCCAGCTGCGGCCACTAAACTTCTAACCGTATCAAATAATATTTTAAAATATGATTTTGGTAAACATAACATTTGACAAACAGCGGGACTGAAGAACAATGTTTTCAGAAAAGTACCCCTCTCCCTACGACCTTTAAAATATATAGACTGCTCATCTTATTGAAAAAAGTTAAGCCTTTGTGGGCGCTGCCATGTTTGCTATTATCTCAAAAAAACAAGGAAACCGGAAAACTCACTACGTCACCGGAAAACTCACGACAACACAAAACACTTCATCGACCTTTACTTAAATGATTGAAAACTAGTGGATCCGAGCGCACGGAATCGTGCGCTACTCTAGCAGAGCGATAATTCAAATGGCGACAAATTTAAAACACAATCATGCTAACACGATCCGTCTTGAGGGTTATGTTTACACAAATTAAAAAATAACAGCAATTAAATTATTCAGCTGATCAAAATGTAAACAATTATGTTCTTCATAAGGATAACATGGGAACTTAAAAGCCAATGGAGCAGAGCCCAAGGGACTTTATCAAAACTGTAAGGCCAGTTTGCAAATCTACGCGACACGCTCTTTCCAATGAGCCGTCAATGATCAAAATCGGTTAAGAAATGACGGAGGAGTTCATAAGACAAATTTCGTGTTGGCGTATTAATTATATAAATAAGGAGGTTAGAGTCTGTTGTACTGGAGTTATTGCTACAATGCATTTGTCGATGTAAAGTGTAAACATTCTACAACCTACAACAACATTGTAATCAATCGCAATGTGGCAATTTGACAGTTCTGAGAAAATGTAAGCAGACACCATGTGTAACCGCAGCAATGTTTTCAATGTGACTTGTATACAAATTTTTGATGAGATGATTAGTACATGCTTTGGCCAACTTACATGAATCATACTCTAAAACAGTCGTTTTACTAGTAAGTTAGAGTTTGTTTGATTTGGTCTTGTAATTTAATGTTGATCTTATTCATTATGTTTGCTTATAACGTTTACAAACATTTTTAAACTACGCGCAAAATATCTACATATTATCAAAATATTATTATAGCGTTGCTATAATTTAGATTGATATGGTACCTAAATTTTTATGAATTATGTTACGGGTTTAGAAATGCGTGGATCAATGTTACATACAAGGGATTGCATCTAAAATGACTTAAAATACTACGGTATTTTAAAAGCAGCGTGCGACGATCCGGTTCTGAATCATCACGGCGTATGGGTTATTTATTAATTAGTTATGTTTTTCAATATTACTAGTTGAAATATTATTTATCGATGTCGTCTACGATGTAAGATGAGTATATAATTTAATTATAAAACAATAGTAATACAACTGAAAACTAATTTTTGTTTTTTATTATAAAGCATTTTGATGATTCAAAAACAACGACAAACAAAGTTAGAATCATGTTCATTTTTCAAGTCTTTGACGATTGTGTTTGAAGGTCGGTGACAATCCTCCAGTAAGGCTTCACTTTTTCCTATGTCTCTATAATTTCTATGTCGTTGCCCTCTCCCCCCACCTTGCAACCAGCTGACTCTGCCATAGACAGGAGATATAATGTGTGAACTGTACTTATGGCCCTTAACCTTTACCTCTTTTTCTAGGATTGATCTTTTTCTAGGGTGCCTGGAAATTATAGTAAAATATTTTACTATATGACAGTAAAGGTGAAAATAAGAAAAAATTTTTATGCAAACATAGATTTTAAAGTGCTTGGTTTTAGTCTTGTGTGTCAGTTTGTGTTGGCCTTTTTAACATATTTAACTACCAGATGACCCGACAGACCTGAAATCCTGTCCTGTCTTCTTTATGAATAATTTGTTTAATTTGAATAAATATTATCAAAATAGTCACACCAACAACATAGCTTTTATTCTAAAGCTTTTTTCATATGCAACATTGTTAGTTTTGTTTTCTGGTGCAAAAATTATTTTTTCAGTGTTCCGACACGGGAACAGTCGACATACAATTGGCCATGTGAAATTCATGGATTTTCAAGGTTGTTTCCATAAATATTCAACGACTGTCCATTTCATTCGGACATTGCAAATGCAAGCTGCTGGAAATTGTTGATGCTTAAAATCAAAGGGGGCATCGTTTTGAATTATTTGGATACGTGGAAAAAACATCTTCACCTTTGTAGTTTTTATTTTTGCGAAATCGTTGCCTCAATTATGTTGTTAATTAATTTTTCACCGTCAGTGAGTGCCATTTCAAAACCGTTGTAAGTTAATGCTTCGCAACACAATAATTACTGAATCGACTTTTAGCTGAATGGATATTCTTCATCATATAAGCTGATATCACATAATCAACTTTTACTCGGTTTTATCCTCTCAACCAACCAAATAAGGATGTGTGCGTGTTGCAACCCACGTTTTTGCCATTCTACTTAATACATACCACAATGCGTCTCACCGAACATGCAATGCTTAGCAATAAAATCCATGAGTAACTTCATTTTCTTTTAAAACCTATTGTGGTAATATGGCGATCAATTGGAGATTGGCCAGGAAATAATTCTTGTAGAATTTCTGACCAATTTGAATTGCACGTGAATGTTATAAACAAATCTGGTGTACCATAATGATGTACATCTAGCTTAGCATCATGCTCATATGTTGCGGACTTTTGACGTATGTTGCTGAGAGAATAGTCACTCTGCCGTCTTTAAATGCATTTCAATCAGTATTGGTAGAATCCCCAAGATGTACCTATTCCACGGAACGGAGTTTTGCCTGGTTCAACCTGATATGCCAATTGTGTCAATTGTAGTTGGCCACTGGTGCAGCACATTACAGGGGCTTCATTTTTAAACCTATAATCATTGCAACTGTTGACACACAATGTTCATTGAGCCAATAGCAACTATTGGCAATAAACTGTAATCGATCGTCGCGTTATAATTGAACGCAGCTCAATGGGGATTGAATGCAAGATCTCCTCGTTGATGGTTTATATTAAATAAAGCACATTCGTCTTCATTTCGAGACTCGTTTTGCTTGTCATTTTGACTTGCCCGAAAGTGTCCCACACTCATAGCACTGCGTTCTCTACGGCCTAGGTTGTTGCGTCGAGGGTAACGTGGCATTTTCAATAATCAGAACAATACTGAATCAATGTTATATTAAACTTAAAATATAGTCATGATTTTGGTGAACTATGAACTCAAACACTTCTCAATCTCTCTGGTCAAATAAAAAACTGCAGTTTTTCACAAACTCATAAGGCTTGCAATATTTTATGAATTTTTCTAAAACCAAACAAAACTATGAGGATTTATCTTCATTTCTGTAAAGGGGTTAATTTCAGCCGGAGCACACCGGAGCATAGCTCCGGTACTTTTTAGGAAACCGGAGCTCACCGGAGCGCGGTTTCTTAACTCACCGGTATGGCTCCGGACCCTTTTTCTGGCCACGTAATTTATCAATACTGTTTAAAAAGCGATTTTATAGAAGTGTACAACTCTTTCTAATTTGGGAATCCTTTAAGTAAATTTAACAACTCTATTTTTCTTTACATAGTTTCAAGCAAGGTAATAGATGGTAGTTTTTTAACCTCCATTCTGGATACTGATCACTTGATAAACTCGAGGCTTTAGCAAGTGATGGTGGAAGTTTACTATCTTCAATCAAGGGCAAATCCAATCCAGGCCAATACGAGCATGTACTGGGTGCGTTCGGCATTACCGTACTCATTTCTACGTCGATCTTATAAGACCTCATGCGGCAAATAGTTTGTCAAATGTTTGGACGAACCAGGTGCGCCCTCGTTTGACAATAGTAAATTCCCACCATGAGTCGTGAGTGGCGCTAAACACACGTAGCGCTGGAGATCACAAACTTCACGACCACTATGGCACAAGTACACTCTAGCCGCGGCAGGGCAAACTTAGCTAACACGAAAGTAAACACGGCCTAGTTGTTAAACTGTGGTCATAAACGTTAAAAATGCATCAAATTTAATCGCAATAAAAAAAATCCGGGGGAGGGCCCCTGAACCCCTCCTTCTGCTGGGGGGTTTTCCATAATACCCTCCCGGCGGCCAATCGTTGAGCCATAGCTCCGGTACTTTTTCTTTTCAAATTAAGCCCTGTTTCTGTACATCCTAAAAGGTTAGTTAGATAAAGAGGTAGATTCACGTTTCATATAATCAGAATTCTTCAGATACATAAATTAACTTAAGATTAGACTTTTTAGTTTCACAAAATCCTTGAACTACAAAAGTAAATAATCCAAGTGTAAATAAACAAACACATATTTCAGATTCACATTTGTTTACATGTCAACATATGGTTATGATTTGAAATAGTTCTCAAGTTACTCCACCAGAATGCATACATGGTCAAGTAACCTTATCGAACCTGTGGTCGAGTAGGACAGAGCCCTAAGGTCGTATTAAAAATTTTATTTCACACACATCTTGTCCTAAAAAACACGAAGAAAACAAAAAAAGAATTATCCAGTTTGGTGCACAAATAAAAAAGTCGTAGATTTACAAAGAAATAGGATTTTTTTTTATTTATTTAGGTAAGATTAACATTGGAACAACGTACTGTGTTTACCACTCATTGAATTGATTTTTATTTATATAGATATCCCACAAACCTTTTAACGTATAAACTTCAAACTTGGTACATGGATGAAGAACAATTTTTTAAGAAATATCAAATTTCTACTTTGTACCCAAAATTATGATTGTTTTTGTTTTCAAAGCTAAACAACTTAAAAACTAAAAATTTTAGAAAAATGTTATACCTAAGTGACAAAAAAGCTGCAAAATTTATTCCACTTAATGCTACCTGGTATAAAGATGATGGTGAACGGACAACTAACAATGGAGAAATAGTTACTTTTCTGAATAAAAACATGGTTCTTTAGTACAAACCATTACATTACCATTATATTACATTACATTAGTACAAACCATTAGTACAAACCATTCTTTAGTACTAACACAAACCTTCTGAAATTTGCATGTTTTTATTCAGAAAATTTACAATTTATCTATTATTATTTATCCGATCATTAATTATAATCTTAATAATCGGATAGTCTTATAATCTTAATCAGCAATAATTGGATTAAATTTTGCAACTTTCTTGTCATTTGTATCATTTTTCTAAAATTTACGGTTCTTAAGATATTTAGCTTTGAAAATTAAAAAAACAGTCACAATTTTGAAATGGTAAAAAGTAGAAATTTGATACTTCTCACAAAGTTCTTAATAGTGGTCATCTACTTACCAGGTTTAAAGTCTATACGCCAAGACATTTGTGAGATATAATTAAATATGTAATGAACACAAACAGACACACAGACGGAAAATGAAGCACTTTAAGACCTATAACTTTAATATTATTCTTACCTTAACTATCCTAGTAAAATATTTCACCATAATTTCTGGACACCCTATATAGTGACAGTTTAGCTGCCTTTTCGATAAGTACTGGAGATGTTTACCTTTTAAGAGTATTTCCCCTATAGGGAAGAAGCTGTTACCGTAGGTCTCATGTTAAGACTTAAGCCCGAGATTATAATAACTTTTCATTTTGAGGTCCCCGGATTCAAAAAAACACTATACGTTCATTTTCATATATATATATATATATATATATATATATATGTGCAAGGCCGTAGCCAATGGGGGGGTTAGGGGGTCAGAACCCCCCCTGAAATAGTAGAAATAACATTGAAAACGTAGTAAATGGGAGTGAAGACCCCCCAAAATAGTCAAACCCCCCCCCCCCAAAAAAAAACCCCGTGGGCAAATGCATAGGGGCTCAGAAACAGATGAAAAGGGTCCAAAATGATGACCAAGGCGCCGAAAAGCACACACGTGAGTATAGAAAAAAAAGGTCACCACTTTTGCCGAGCCGGAAATTCACCCGGCCCTGCCCAAATCCCCCCCCCCGAAAAAATTTCCTGGCTACGGCTTTGTATATGTGTGTGTGTCTTTAAGTATGATAACTCGCGTCAAAAAGTCCGATATAAATGAAATTTGGCATGGACATTGAATGAAAGAAATGAATGAAAGAAAAGTTTATTCCCATACAAACTTAAGCTACTATACATGAAAAGTAACAAAGTGCTAGTAAACATCAATAGTTTTACATGATAAGTAAAACTAAAAAATACATGATTGTTTGTAGCCTTAAGTTAAAGTAAAAGACAAGGAAAACAGCAGACATAGGCAGGTACTGCCTGTGCGTCCGCTGGGTTGCTTTACAAATTATAAAGTATGTATTATAATGTCTGACATTATAATTACCACATGTAAAGTAGTAATTATTTGCACTAGTTCAAAAACCACCTGATCAGACCAGAAGGGGGGGGGGGGTAAGGGGGGTAAACCCCTCCAAAAATGGGATGTTGGGATTTTTACATAGGAAAATGAAAATTATTTCATTCTTGTTTGGACCAGTGAATTCAGCTTGAAAAAAGAAATAATTTAGTATCTTGAATTGTTGCTCTATGTCGATTGGTTACCGAGATATCGCTAGTGATAAACACAGTATGTTGTCCCAATGTTAACCTAATGGGAAATAAATAAAATTCTAAATCTTGCTTATTTTTTGACATATGAGAATGAAACGTGCTATGTGGCTTCATCTAGTTGATGTGTACTGGATTATTGCAAAAAATATCTAACTTTCACACTTCCATGGCAGCAAACCTTCAACCTCATTTCCCATGTTATTCTTATGGAGAAAATTGTTGTTTGCTCATTTTAGGATATAAGTTCATTTTACTTGATTCGTGATTAGGTTTTTGTAACTTCAAACTTTTACAGGGGACCCCTTCAATTGCCAAGCAATGTGTAAAACATTGTGCCTTGAATATGCTTCTTGAAAACTAAAGGTTACTGTTTTAACTTACCGTATGAAATCAACTTTGAATTGGTTTTTACTAGATCCATCATTATATAACACTTTTCTTTATTATTAAGAACACCGACTAAATTTCAGGAGATCCACAATAAATAACCATCACTATTGCATACATCGCTATGTTTTTGTTATAGGTTTCATATATTATACATTCAATACATCCTACATCATCACTTAATTGTAATGTAACGATGAATAGAGACTGAATGTGTAACAGAAAAAAAGTTATTCTTAAACAATAGGCAGTGCAAATATGTCAATTATCCAAACAGTACCCAGTACTGTATCCCCTCTCAATCCTCACCTCTTTTTTTGTACCTCTCCTCAGAGCATATTGAAGGCATGCTTCAGGTTTAGGTTTCTGAACAGACTCTCGATAATTTCGCTTTTAGTGGACTTGGGGGTGTCAAATAATCAAAATGTTGAACTACTGGTAATGGCTTTTTCATTGATGGAAGCGTTAAAAATATAAGCTGGTTGTACATATACATCTCCTAAATGTATCAAAATACCATTGCACTGCTCTAACCATTGTACAGCTAAATTATTATGTTTTATAATAATAGGTTCCAATAAATATAACTGGTCAATATATATGGGGTCGTCCATAAATTACGTAACGCCCCTAGGGGGGGAGGGGGGTTGTTCGGTAGCATTACGCACTGTTACAGGGGAGGGAGGGGGGTTCAACGCAACGTTATGTTTCTTTAAATATTTATTTATTCTTTAAATATATAATTTCTTTAAATATGTTAAATTATCTTCAAAGTACAAAGTTTTTTTTATTTTTTTAGGGGGGTGATAGTACAGAGTTGCGTAATTTTTGAGGGGGGGTTAGTGCCAGCATTACAAGTCCGTTACAAGGGGGGGAGGCTTGAAAAGGCCGAGTTTAGCATTATGTAATTTGTGGATGGCCCCTATGGTAGTCTTTGAATGTTTATTGAGTGTCAGCTCGCGTCGAACTAGCTATTGAGGTTTTACTTTAAAAAAAAATTGAGATTGAACTTTTTTTATTAAATATTTCTCCAATCTTTGCTGCCAAAAATTCAGTTGGCTTCTTCCTCCATCCTTCCATCCCTAAAGTTGGGTAAGTATTGTAACTATGCAATATAATCATAATATCCTTAATGAATAGTAATTTATTCTTGTAATTTTCTGTTTCAGGACGACAGTTTTAAAACTCTGAAAAATGTCACATCAAATTTGAATAAAGTCCTAGAATGCCCCGTTTGTTGGGACATTGTGAAAAATCCTTTCAAGATGTGTGTAAGAGGTCATTTGATGTGTGTTGTATGTTTAAACCCTTTAAAAGCGTGCCCAACATGTCAAGGAGAGTTATTGGTGGAGAATCCAGTTTGCATAAAACAATTGCTTGAGCACATGCCTCAACTCTGCCGATACACTACTGACGGATGCAAGAAAATTATAGAAAAAAGTGATAATAGCCATGAGAAATTTTGTGGTTTTCGACATATTAAATGTAGAAGATGTGAGATGGATGTCATGGCTAAAGACTTGTACAGTCACTATAAAGAAGATCATGAAGCTAAAGCTATAATATTTGAAGCTGAGAAACACGTTAATATACGTTATCCCAGATTCAACATAATGGAAAAGTATTCATTTCATAACCTCGTACATCTATTCGATCATTTGTTCTGGTTAAGTGTAAATTACTGCGTTGAAAAAGAAGAGCTAGAGGTAACATTTGAAGGTATTCCTATTGGAAAATTTGAGGGCAATTACTATGTTAATGTCAGCTTCATTGAAGGTAATTTCAAGTATATTTCAACAGTGAAAGCTTTTATCCCTGAAGAGACTGGACAGTGTGGACAAGATGGAAGTGACAGAAAGAACCAAGTCTTCATGAGAGTACCCAAAGAAATGTTGTCTAATTTTGTTACACTACTTGGGAGCTTAATTGCATCAGAAATATTTTTTTTCAAAGGGTAAATCTATACTTGTCTCATTTCGACAAAAAATTTCAAAGTGCACATAATTCACATCATTAGAGAAGTGTCTTTGAAATAATGTGGGTCTTCCAATGTGTCAAGGTGGACTGCAGATATTATGATAGCAATTAAATATTGCTTGGAAAATGTTTTCAATAAGATATTTTTTATATAGCACAATTGAAATTTTAACGCAGGTCTGATTGTTTTTGCAAACATAACGTAAGGATGAAGTTGTGAATTTACTAGGATGTAGGGGGTAGGTGTTAACTACTGATAAAAATATGCAGTTATGTTTAAAATATGCTTACTTAAGGTCGGCTTACATTAATATCGGCTGAGTTGCAAGGATCAGCGGCTTCCGCATTTGGTTTTACAGTTAACTCGCCCGTTGCTCGACTCATTCATCTGTCAAGTACTAATTCGTCTTTCCACTTGCTTTCTTATTCTACCAAGTCAACACAACAATGTTGGTAGGAGCAGCTGATTTCCCAACTTTTAGAATTTGGACTACCAGTCACCTCACCCACTACTTGGCTGGTTTAGCAGTTACTCAACCTTTCTACCAGTTACCACCTTTTCTACCCAACCAATATAATCCAGACCTTGAACCTTTATTTGAGTGTAATCAGCAAAACGTAAAACGTAAAATAAATGAATAATTAGTTTTATTAGAAAGAAAACCTTGAGACATTAGCTAATTTGATTTTTTTTAAAATAATTGGGCTACACCCACCTTTATGACTAGACGTGTAGATCCTTTGGTCACACTTCACCTAACACACTACACCCGGATCTCACACGAACTGTCCCGACGTTTCGCGTAAATAAAAAAACATTACGCTTCCTCGGGGGAATTTTCGTTGCACATACGATGTTTCGTGCGTAGCCGCTCCGACCGTCTTACCGCGTCTCCGCGGTGCGGTAAGACGGTCGGAGCGGCTACGCACGAAACATCGTATGTGCAACGAAAATTCCCCCGAGGAAGCGTAATGTTTTTTTATTTACGCGAAACGTCGGGACAGTTCGTGTGAGATCCGGGTGTAGTGTGTTAGGTGAAGTGTGACCAAAGGATCTACACGTCTAGTCATAAAGGTGGGTGTAGCCCAATTATCTTAAAAAAAATCAAAGATATTCCCCACCAAAGAAAGTCATGTCATTTCGATCAAGAACATTAGCTAATAGTGTTTTCATAATCTTATAGAGCCTCATGAATTTCAGGGCAGACATATACAGGGTGTTCAAAAAATGTGGGAAAATAATTTACTTAGTGATTCCTTGGGTCAAAATAAGCAAAAAAGTTTATGTAAACATAGGTCCTAAAGTGCTTCGTTTTCTATCTGTGTGTCAGTTTATAATTTATACATATTTAATCATATCTCACAAACCACTTAACGCATATACTTCAAACTTGGAATATGGATAACCACTTTTAAGAACTATTTTTGTAAGAAGTACCAAATTTCTACTTTGTATCATTTCAAAATGGCGACTGTTTTTTGTTTTCAAAGCTAAATATCTTAAAAACCGTAAATTTTAGAAAAAGTATACAAGAAACAAAAAAAATTTATAAATTTAATCTTATTAACGATGATATTAAGATTATAACAATCGGACAACTAATAATCGAGAAATTTTAAATTTTCCGAATAAAAACATGCAATTTTCAGAGAGGATGTTCTAAGAAACCATGTTTTTATGCAGAAAAGTTAAAATTTCTCCGTTATTAGTAGTTCGATTATCTTGGTCTTAATATCAGCATTACTTGAATTAAATTTTACAACTTTTTTGTTTCTTGTATAGTTTTTCTAAAATTTACGGTTTTTAAGATATTTTGCTTTGAAAACAAAAAACAGTCGCCATTTTGTAATGGTACAAAGTAGAAATTTGATACTTCTTACAAAAATAGTTCTTAATAGTGGTTATTCATACACCAAGTTTGAAGTTTTTACGTTAAGTGGTTCGTGAGATATCATTAAATATGTAAAAAGTAAAAATCATAAACAGACGGAAAACGAATCATTTTAGGACCTATGTTTATATGAACTTTTTTGCTTATTTTGACACAAGGAAACACTGCGTAAATTATTGCCCCACATTTTTTGAACACCCTGTATATCATTTCAATTGTCGAATTCTGATTACACTCTGTTCAGGGTTTAATAGGCTCACTCTGAAGCTCCTTACCATGCACTGCTTTAACTCGAAGATGGATTAGAATTTAGAACTTGAACAAAATTTGAAGTGTCCTAGCTATTTGTAATGTTACTATTTATTTATTTTTACTTTAAACTTATGAATTTTAATGTTTTGTAAAGTATTTATTTTTATGAAAAAGTATTTTATAGAAAGGTTTATGTTTGGTAAATTTTTCTTAGAATTCTTTTAAAAATAAAGTCAATGTATTTTTAATATTTATTCTCATTTACTGTGTACTCCTTACGATTATCAAATATTTAATTTCTAACATGGATGACGTAAAATGAGACATAAGAGTAAGATATGCAGTTATTGCATTGTTTATTGCTCCCTTTTTTATAACTTTTAGCGAATTTCCCCCTATAGGAAAGTACGGTGGAACCTCTGTTAACCGTCACCCTTGGGACCGAGAGTGTGACAGTTAAGAGAACAGACGTATAACAGTAATTTCACTATAAACCTGTACAGTAAGAATAAATTTAAAAGGTTTTGGAAAAAATAATACCCTGTGTAATTGGCTAATACATAGTTCGTATTAAATTACTTATAGTATATACAAGAGTAAAACAGAACTGCAAAATTACAAGTTGTACTTGTTCATTGTTTTTATAGCGTCTAATACTACAGATAACAAGTACAGTAGCAGTGACGGGTAACAAAGCCGTAGCCAGGAAATTTTTTCGGGGGGGGGAGGGGGTTTGGATAGGACCGGCGACTGAATTTCCGGCTCGTCAAAAGTGGTGACCTTTTTTTTTACTCTCACGTGTACTTTTTGGCCCCTTTATCGTCATTTTTAAGCCTTTTCCTCTGTTTCCAGGCCCCTATGCATTTCCTCGCAGGGTTTTTTACTAATTCAGGGGGGGGGGGTTCCACTATTTTCGGGGGGGGGGGGGGTTTTCACCCCCTAGCCACCCCCATTTACTACTATTTCAAGGCTATTTCTAATATTTCGGGGGGGGGGGGGGTTACTAACAGAGAGCAACAGTTAAAAGATTGACTGTTGATTGAGGTTCTACTGTAGCTATTACCATAGACGGCATGGTAAGATGAAAAGACTTAACCGTGGGACCACCTTAACTTCTCATTTTGAGACATTATTACTTTGAGTTCAAAAACCAGCATTGTTTGGTTTAGTCTATTAGAGGGTTTTCAACGATATAAAGTTAATTTTTAAAATTCAACTCTTTTTTACTAACTTTATTTAAATTTTATTTTCAAAATTGGATTCAGCTTAAAAATATTAACAATTTAGCATTTTAAATTACTATTCTATCTCAATCCGTCGGTGGATATTGGATGTGCTACAATTACTGCTAATTACAGCATTACTGCATTATAATTACTGCAAATTTTAATTTTACTGAGTAAAATTAAATTGTAAACATATCCCACATTTTGTATTGAAGGTAAAGTGTAAGAAAGGGCCATGTGGCCCTAACTTTGCCTGGTTAAAGTTCGCGCATGAAAATCCCGACCATTTTAAAGAACATGTGCGAGAGAGATGGATAATGAATGTATAGAGAGAGATGGATGATTCCCCAATATGCGGATGTCATTGGCTGCAGCAAAGTGGTTTTTTTTGTACCTATTTGGTTTCATATTGGACAATCTTTTTTTATTGTTCATGAAGTGTTTCTATTATCCGCTAAACCTGAACCGAGTTGACAGCTGTCATCAATCAAAGAAAATAAACAATACTTGTTTACTTCTGGGAAAATGATTTTTTAATTAAAACTTAAGGAAACATTATGACATATTAAACATTTTATGAGTTTAAATTCTTTTTTCATAACAAATAAATACAAATTCGGCGAATACAATGTATATTTCCTATTTTATAGCTGAAATGACAAAGAAAACTTCAGTATACAAAACCTCAAACCATGACCTTATATATATTTTGACAATGACAATTAAGAATAATTTTACTTTGGTTTTGAATATTAGTTCACTTATTTACAATAGCATTAACAGTAGTAACATAACAGTAGTAAAGTATAACATAACAGTAGTAAAGGGGCGGGGCCTGAGTAGGGGAGTAGACTTCCCCTTTCCCCCACACCCCTATGCGACAAAATTTTTGCGCTGGTCGGGATTCTCATGCGTGAACAATAAACAAATAATTTTTCATGCAATTTCAATTTATTTAATTTCAAACCAATAAAATTTACCTATATGTTGGAAATTTTTAAAATAAAACTCTGAACATAATATGATTATATTTAAACAAAAAATTGTCTAGGGTCATTCCCATGTGAAAAAATTTTCTGCCCCAGAACTGGCCGGTCTAGTACTAGTCCAATATTGGAGCAGGACTGGGCCAGAACATTTTTTCACATGGAAATGATACTAGACTATTGAATTCAGGATTTCTTGTGCGTTTTCGTCTGCCTTCATAGGGTTGGCCTGTCATTGGCCTATGATAAGTAAATATAAATTACCCTCCTTCTCCCACTTCATGGTTATGCTAATTCTACTGACGATTCCATCATACGGTCCTAGGGCTGGGATACCATGAATAATTTCAAAAACAGACAGATGGTAGTACTGTTAAGAAGCCTTCGTATTTGGTCCATGGGAACCGAAAAAAAAACATGTGCTGGTCTGCTAGATAGGACCTCTGATTAAATAGTTGGTCTGTATAATGGAGTCACTGTGGCTCAAATAAGAGTCAACAGTAATAAAGGTATTAAAATCAGTCAAGTTTGTCCATTAGATTTCCTAAATATACAGTACACCTCGGATTATCCGGATTAATGTGGCGGAACACCGATCCAGATAACGAAAAATCTGGATAATCCGAGGTCATTACAATATCGCCTACATAGCGATGACGTACCTTAGCCCCAAAGCCGTAGCCAGGAACTTTTTTCGGGGGGGGGGGGGGGGGTTTGGACAGGGCCGGCGGGTGAATTTCCGTCTCTCCAAAAGTGGTGACCTTTTTTTTTACTCGGGTGCGCGCTTTCCGCTGCCTTTATCGTCATTTTGGACCCTTTTGAACTGTTTCCGGGCCCCTCTACGTTTGCTTCGGGGGGTTTTTGGCAGGGGTTTCGACTATTTCAGGGGGGGGGGGTTTCACCCCCATTTACTACGTTTTCAATGCTATTTGTACTATTTTATTTCGGGGGGGGGGGTTCTGACCCCCTAACCCCCCCCCCCCCTCCATTAGCTACGGCCTTGCTTAGCCCCTGCTAAATTGATGCTGCAAGTGAAGTATCAAGACTGTACAACTTCATATTCTTTCAAGCATGTTTTGCATAAGTACCATTTTTCTAACTGCTCGATTCTTCCTGTCACCGTACTTGTCCCAACACCCAGTTCCTTAGCTAAGTGTTTACTCAATTCTCCTGCGTCAATACTTTTTACAGCATTTAGTTTCTGTTCTACAGTTAAAACAATGTTTTTCCTTTTACAACCATCCATTTTGAAATTCAATATCAGTTCACATTAAGAGTTCACAATTGTAAACACTTCAAGTGACTGCTGTCACTGCTGCAACTCCTTTAATTATTGTGATTCCAAATGCGTACAGTAATGTATTGCGTTTGCAGTTTACTTTTAGAAGGCGCATTTCACTCGTGAACTCGCTAAAATCACTTCTTGCCATGATTTAAATTTTTTAATTTCTCGGATGGACCGGTCCGGATAATCCGAGGTGTACTGTATATTATTTTTCATATATTTTTTCGACCTCCTCTTAATTTTACAGCTGGTATGGTACAAATTGAGATGTGAACTGCTCCTCTTCTGGAGTCAGAAAATTCAATGATCTGGGATAGCAAACGTTGCATAAATAAATTTTATTAGAGGCTTGAAGGGGCTAATAGCCCCTAAACATAATCATTCTTTACTGTAGTACAAAATACCTTCTAGGTTTTGGATCCACAAAATTATGGTTATATCTAGCATTTGGTTTTAAGTAAACAAAGGAGACCTTTTTACATCTTAATGGTTTTTAAATGGCAGCTATTTTACGTTATTTCTAATTATATAGTAAGCTTAAAGCAATTTTAGTATTTTCCCCGAGTCCCTGGGATGGAGACCTTCAATTTCAGCCCCCTCCCATCATCCTGTGCCCTTCCAAACGCCCACAATTTCGGCGCAAAAATTTCCCTTACGTAATTATATTTATAGATCATTTTGGTATTAAATCTGCATCGTTATAACATAAACTAAACAAACGTACTTAGCTTTTTATAATTTTAAATTATGGAAAAACTCAAACCCTTAATTATTATAAAATCTGAAAATCTTAAATTTAAAATATATTTTGTTATAGTACATTGAACGTACATAGTTAGCTGTATTTTGAAAAAATTCCCACATGTCAACATCTACCAAAAGGCTTTGAATCAAGCATTAGCACCACATGTTTAATGTAAACAAAGCAGACGTTTTTCAATCCCAATGCATTTTAAATGGAAGATATTTTTTGTTATTTCTCATTTTCTGGTAGATTTTGATATAATCTGATATTTTTCCCGACACCCTGGGACCAAGACCTTTAATTTGAGCCCTCCCCCATCATCCTGCAAGCTGTCAAACTCTCACAATTTTTTATTTAAAAAAATCGCTTACGGAATTAGTAATATAGATTACACATTCAATTCACTATTTAAGATTTTTGATAAAGTTTAACATTGATAGCCGATTAATAGATAGTTTTTGCCATCCGTTGTAAACACTACCACTTACTTGAGTGTGATCACATCCAAGTCACAGTACATTCCTCCGAACTTCCACAGCAAGGTGAACCTAAGGACATCTGAGGAGTGTTCTACCGGAAACCTGGTCTCCTTCCACCGTCCACTACGCCACAGCTCCTGGACTGGTGTTCCAGAGAACATTTCAGTCATGTTATACCTTACAACATGCACATTCACATGGTTCAGTAGAAGTTTCTGCACATACTTTGGAGCACGAAGTAAAAAGTCATCACTTACAACACATGTGTGTAGGATGTAAATATCTCTTAGAGGGTTGATCTTAGCTGCAGACTCTATTGAACAGCATTGCCTAGCTGTTAGAATAAAGTCACCTGTAGAATTATTGTGACTCACTGTTATATAATCAGTTGCACATTTCGATTCTATGAAGAAAATGTTCATAGTCGACTTTTTAATATCACTGAGTTCCATGAAAACACTACCGAAAGTTATGTTAAGATGGGGAATGTTATGTTTAATCCCTTTAAAATTTTCGCTTAAGTCTCCAAAGTAAGTCTTTGATTTCAGTTTTTCAGTAAGTTTTATTGTAAGGTTCATTCCACCTACTAGATGTTCGACAAGTTTTCTTGCTAAATTTGACTGTCTTATAGAATGGTTTAATTTTTTATAATAATAATCAGAATATTCTTCAGAGGCTGTATAATATTCACTGCTTATCCAAACAGATGCAAAAAGGGTACAAAGAAGTGATAATAAAATTATTTGTATTATTCTCTTTTTAAAGTTTCTCAAATTAGACATTGTGATGATAAACTGATCTGTTTTATAAAAAAGTTGAACTATAAGAGGATACTTTTTAACCTCATACGAGAAAAATTACTTTGCTTAAGAATAGAGAGAAGTTCGAGACTAGGACGTTTTGTGAAGTTTTTAGATTTAAATAGGTTTTGAAATGTAATGTAACATAAATTAGTTTGTCCAACATTTTTCAAAATCAATATTAAGTTCAGTGTTTACTACAATGAATCCCATGCAACTTCAAGTCATTAATTAGCTAAACTCTATTGTAGTGTTCAAATTTTGTCATAATAGCAACTGTACAGTTACAAAGTGAAATTACAATTGTTTAAAATTAATTGGAACAATAGCAACTGTTGCAATAGATCAAAATAAACAATTTTTCCTCAATTTACATACATTTTTTTGGGCCACTAGTCTGAGAATAGAACACATTCCCATTCAGGAAAACACTTTCTTGAATACCTAATAAAAAACACAATAAACCCACACTGAGGCACTAATTCTGTACATGCTTTTCAAAGTTTGTATGAAAATAAACTCAATATCAAGTGACAGTGCAGAGAATTGGGTACTGTTTACCTATCTGTAATCTTGTCATTTCAATAGGATGATAACCACTTCATCAATTATTTTACCTTAATCACTCCTCTTCTTATTTAAGGTATGCAAACTCTATTGACGGAGGTAATCATTGAAAAAAAAACAATGCATTTTTAAACGATTAATTTTATTTATATTCAACTGCTTGATTAGCTAGTACAGAGGCGGATTTGGAAATTTGCCGCCCCCGGGCTATCCAGATTTTGCCGCCCCCCTGCTCCCCCCCCCCGACAAACACACGCCTTATGTTGCAGCCCATTTCATTCCCATCAAAACGAAATTTTGGGCAGACTCCGCAAAGCAAAAGAGTGCTAGCTGAAAAGAGGGATTTCTTTCCTTGACTTTTAGCAAGCCGCGCGGCAAGTCTGTCTCATTCATTCACTCCTAGCCTGTTAGGCGGGTTGCTCGCTCGGGCGATCAGGTGTTGCGAGGAAGCCGCGACCAATCGCTTAGTGCGAACACTAAATTCGTCGCTGATACAGACACTAACACATTGTTGTTTCTGCAGCGCTACTGCAAGCCGCTACTAAACACGTGATCACCCGCGCGAGCAACCCACCTGTTGTAATCGGGCCTTTACCGCACTGTCTCTTTTAATCTTTCTAGTATCGTACCTAGCAGCGCCGCAAGGTACACGAGGCGTTCACGTCAAGCTTGTCAAATTACACTAAAACTAGACTGAACTCAACTGAACAGGACCGGCGCGTGGTTGGTCGGGAAGGGGTAGCAACCCAGCTAGCTCCCCTGACGGCGCCGCCCCCCCCGGCGGTTGCAGCAACTTCAAACGATACCGCCATCCGCTTTGAACGCCACTACCCCAGAGCTGACGGCTGACAATTTGCGGGCAAACTCGATCGCGTCTCGGAATCCCGCGATCTGTTTTCGGGAGTACTTGTGACAAAAAAATATTTTAAAAGTTCTAATGTCAGTGCAAAATAATTTTTTTTTGTTTGCACTTTTTTAATTTTTTCTTTCCTCTAAAATTTGCCGCCCTCCAAATTCTGCCGCCCTGGGCTATAGCCCTTTAAGCCCATATGTAAATCCAGCCCTGAGCTAGTAAGAAATGCATCCTTGCTTATTGATATTTTCTCCCTGGGTTGTATGTTATATGTCAGCTCATGGCAGCGGTCCCAGCTCAATATGATTGTGGGACTGAGATTTGAAGGTGCTACACTGCAGCCAATGCTATTGTTGCGGAGGTGCCCTGCAGGTTTTAGTCTCACAGTCGTGGACTCACTAGATTTTAGCGAAAGTTTACTATCTGTTCAATTTTAGTGATTTCTGTCTCAAATGTATAATCTTGACTTTACCTCATTAAAAGAAACTCCAGTGTGTGGGTACACTCAATATGATGTGGAGACATTGATTAATATTTGAAATTCTTTGTTTGAAATTCCTTGTTATTTGGTGATATTGAGTTTATGTTTTGATTTTGATTTTTGTGGATAATATTTACCATCACTAACACAGATCTCTGATCACTAATAAGTGAAAAGAAGTTTCACAACGTTTCAGGATTTGGAATCTGATCCAGTTTTCAGGAGGATATGAATGCAAAACATAACAAGTTTATTAACAACATAATGAGATTAATCTTGTTATGAACTAGATTCCCTTCCTCCTGAAGACATAAGATAATATCTTAGATCTAGTTCACAAGTAGACTTTTGGAACTTTTTACTGATCAGCGATGGCAAATGTCCATAAAAATTTAAACATATATTTGAAATGTTATTGCTCTACTGCCTTAAGGAAGAAAACCCCTAGCTTAAAGTTTATGAAATGGAATGAAAAAAAGCTAGATGTTGTACAGCGTGTGAAATGAAAGGCTGTCTATGGATAATAAATCATGTAATAGTTCACAAACATTTACATTTAAATTTCATAAATGAACACCCATATAAATAAACAAACACACAGCTTAATAATTATTTGTATATAATATGTCAACCTAGTATATCACTCAGTTAATATAAATTATTTGATAATGTTATTTTCCTAAAATCATTCATTAATTTATTACCATCTACCATAAAAATTTTAGATAAGTTAAGTTAGATCAGCTGTATTCATAATTTAATATAATTTATATTTATGGGTCAGGGAACGCTATCTCAAATTATCTATTTTATATAGCATGTTTTTCAAAATTTGATCTCTAATAATTCAGTGAAGTGTTTACCAAAGACCAAGTTAGTGAACCATGTGTTACATTGTTAAAGTGAAAAGTGGAACCATTGTAAAGGACTCCAGCTTCTATTCCAGAGAGAGATGGCCAAGTGTTAACTTCATTGTACCTGGACCTCGTTCCAATTTTAAATTTCATCCCCCTTAATTAGTAGATTTTTTTTTTTTTTTGGTTAGCCAGCGGTAAACCTGATCTTAGTTGATTCCCCTTTAAGTGGCCAAATTTATCTATCTGAAGAAAAGATCAGGGTGAAGAGATAAACCCTTGGTAAGACCAATCCAAAATTTACTTCACCAACCATTGTTGAAGAGGAACAGACTTTCAAACAAAGACTTGCTTTAATTAAATATAAAAAGAGATCAGAATTGGCAATTTATATTATTATCAAAATTATTTATTCTATTTAAAAGTATTTATGATTGTGATATTCAAACAAATTAATTTTTCAATGTCATGCCCGCACGATTCCCAGAACCCTATGTGAAGAGATCATGCTTCTCAAGAACTGAGCTAATGCCCTTAAATTGTACCATATTAATCCAATTAGCATAAGTAATTTTATCTAACCCCATCCACTGTAATAATCCTTGTACGTCCCCCTAGAGTTCAATTTTGATATTCATATTTATTGTTATTGTTGAATAAATAATAGTTTTGTAACAGATTACCATTCTTTTATTTCAAATTTAAATATTAAATAGGCTAGTATCACACTAATTATAATGACGCCATCTTGAACAATAATAATTAATTAGAATTAAGAAGAAAATATAAGAGTCACCTACCTGTACTTATAATTAAAGATATTTATTTATTTATTTATATTTACAAACCAAAAAGGCTGAGTTGTAATTGGCGCCGCAACGTAAGGGCATTGACAATGAAAAGTTAATGATCGCAGACATTATTTGAGATAGCAAGAAGATAATTTTGTAGGAGATAGCCTAGATTAAGACTCATCTCACCTCATTTAGATATAAGTATAATATCCAATTTATTGTATAATAATCCTAATTGCGTGCTTACTACCTCAATATGGGCGACGAACATAAATACCATTTAAGATCAACCGACAAACCTAAAGTTTCAACGACGCAGTCCGAGCAGACAAGTTTTGTTTTATTCGGCAATAACACGGAACCAATAAATGTACACCGCGAATCGGACAGTGACCCGTCAGTGAACAAAGAAAACATTGTTTCGGTAGGCGACTCAAATAATTCCGACAACGCGAGTGATTCTAATAATGAGACAACAATTTCGGCCGTGAGTGAAATGTCAGAACGTTCCGCCATTTTGTCCCAGCCGGCGTCTCCCACTTCAACACCAACGCCAACCTCAATCAGTGCTACCACTACTTCCGCGGCGATTTCCCCCGCTACATCGTCATTGAGCGAAATATACCGAACGGAACAACCAATCAGAACGCTAGTTTCTTTGACGAGCGACACAAGTACCGTCCCTCCTGTGCTGATTCCAGACCATACTCGTACTGAATCAGCTGTCGACAGTGTCGACCCACTCGTACAAATAGCAGCGGCGATCAATGCACTTAGAACCGACATGAATGAAATTAAATCGAGCAATGCTGCGATTAAAACTGACATGAATGCGCTTAAAACCGAGTTAAGAAATGAAATTAAAGCCGATATGAACGCAATCAAATCTGATATTAAAATACAACATGCAAACTTAAGATCTGAATTTCAAAATCACTCTGCCCGGGTCGAAAATCAAATTCAGCAAATTCACAATGAACAGTCAAATCTTAAAACTGACATAAATCAACTTAAAATTCTTCAGGAAAATTTGGCTAAGGAAGTCGATCAAATTGATACTAAATTAGAACAAGGGGAATACAAAATCAGAGAAAATTTAATACAAGACCTCATTCAACATAAACAGGAGGTTAGTCAAATCATCGTATCAGAAAATTGTAAAACCCAATTAAAAATCACTGAACAAATTAAACAGATTCAATTAGAGACACACAGGGAGGTAGAAAACATTTGTAAGGAAAATTATACACAAATCAAAGAACAAGTAACAGCTGAAATCAACCAAGTCAAATTAGAACTGAACCCAAACATTAAATCCAATGAATACCAAATTGCGAAATTGGCTGAGTCCGTGGAGGCGTGTCATAAGAAAATATTAGAAATACCTACTACACCCAACATTCAAACAACACAAGCGCCCGTCCCTATTAATATTGTGTGTAACGGCAGATCGACATTAACACCGGAAATGACCCACCCAAAATTTAATGGAAAGACACATAATTCCCAGGAATTTCTAAACAAACTTAAGAAATATTATGAGAAAAACCTACAGTTAAATCCAGAAAATAATAGTGCGGAAAGCCTAGTTGATCTCATTGAAATGTGCCTAGAAGGACATGCCTCAAAGTGGTTCAATTTAATCAAAACTGATATTCACACATGGGATGATTTTCAACATATGTTTGAATCGAAATATTGGAACCGAGATATCCAAAGAGGCGTCAAACAACGGATCGAAAATGAACGATATCGGCCAAATGGTTATCTGAACCGATCAGAGTATTTTATAGAGCGGGTGTTGACCCTTAAATCGCTAAACCCTCCCCTGGACGAAAAAGAAATCCTCGATTGCCTATCAAACCACTTTGGAGACATAATCCAAGATGCCTATAGAGTTCAAAATATTCAGACGGTCTGCGATTTTGAAGCTCTACTCCAGAGAGAAGATCTGCGAGAACAAGCAAGGTCACCTAACCATCAAAGGAACGAAAACCATAAACATAAAAAGGAAAATACACCTGAGGAAAATCATGTAAATAGAAACCACCACCAACACGGTAGAAAAGGTCATAACCAACACTACAATGAAAGAAACACGGACAATCGAGCGTACACACCTAAGTACCACCCGTACAATCGGAGACATGAGAATCACCTCCACCACGATAATCGGTACCAAAGAGACGACCGACGCCATCGATTTGGAAACGATTACCGTGACCTAAGACAGTTTCCCAATCTACCATCAAACCAACCGCCGTCTGAAGAGAGAAGACCACTGCCTAGATACCACCCGACACAAGAACAAAACCAGGTGTGCGCTGCCATTATTGAGGAGAACGCAAACCTAGTGCCAGAGGAAAATAATCAGGATTTAAACTGAGAGGCACTGATGATGGTGGTGACCTCATTCTCCATGTAAATAGCTCAAATCAGAAGAACACATCTTCAGTGCAAAATAAGAAAGAAGTCGGACATAAGAGGTCAATTGAAATTGTAAATAATGTAAATAACATGCATAATGAATCAGATACCAATAGTTTAACTTTGAGCAATATTTATTGTGATCGGGAGTTTTTATTTGAAGAAGAAACAGAACAAAATACTCATACGACTATATCGCAAAAATGCCCCGAAATAAGAATAAAGATCAAAAGCAAAGAAGTTACAGCTCTCATTGATACAGGTTCTAACATTACATGTCTAGCAGAAGATTGGTACATATCAAATCGGAGTGAATTAGGAAAAATAGAAGAATTACCAGTAAATAATATGCACATTAGAACAGCAACCAATGAAAAATCCCGGAAAATTTCAAAAATCGTAATGATTCCTATTACCATTGGTCAACAAACTATATTAACACAAATGCTCGTAGTACCAAAACTAATACAATCAGTAATTATCGGGATAGATACACTTAGTGCCTGGAAGATGAAGATAAATTTTGAAAAGGGTGAAATGCATATGAATATTAATGATACAGATTTAGTAATTCAATTCAATAACACAAATCGAGCTGGAATTTTATGCCATATAATCACTAATGATAAAAATGTGGATAATTTAGAAGATTACTGCTGCAATGAAGATCCATACGAAGAGTGTTATTATATTGAAGAAACAAACCCCAGAACATCATGTGAATTATCCCCTGAAATAATTACAGAATCCCTCAAAAATAATTTAAATCTAAATAGTATTCAAAAACAACAATTAACTGATTTGTTATTGGACTTTCAAGATGTATTCTCCGACCAACCTGGGTTATGTAACAAATACCAGCATGTATTAAGAGTCGAAAATCCTCAAAATTTTAAATGTCATACTTACCCAGTACCATTAGCACACCAAGACGCAGTCATGCGAGAAATAAGGGAAATGGAACGCCTAGGGATCATAGAGCGAAGCAACAGCACTTTTATAAACCCAATTATCCCGGTCGTCAAGAAAACTGGTGAAATAAGACTTTGTTTGGATGCTAGAAAAGCGAACGAAATTATTATTCCAGATTACGAATGTAATAGAAGTGTCAATGAATTATTAGCAAAATGTCAAGGTGCAAAATTTATCAGTAGTATCGATCTAACTTCATCATATTGGCAAGTTCCACTATCTGAAGAATCGAGAAAATACACAGCATTCCAGTTCCGAGGAAAGACCTACCACTACAAAGTTACACCATTTGGAATCAACACATCTCAGGCAGCATTAGTAAGGGCATTGGACAAAGTTTTCGATGAGGAAGTAGAAAAATTCACCTTAATTTATGTAGACGACATTTGTATAGTTTCACCCGACTTCCAAACACACTTAAAACATTTGAGGTATATTTTCAATAAATTAGCTGAAGCAAATATGACGATAAAGTTTTTAAAATCAAAATTTTGTCAAAGTTCAGTTCCGTTCTTGGGGTACACATTAACAGAAACCGGTTTGGAAATGGACCAGGAGCGGGTCAAACCAATCCTCGATTTCCCCACACCTAAAAATAGGACACAGTTAAAATCATTTTTGGGATGCATTAACTATTATAATAAATTTATTGACAAGTATTCAGAAACAATCCAACCCTTACTACGCCTCACCTCAAAGAAACAAAAATTTATCTGGACCGAAGAAGATGATAAAACTTTTCAAAGAGTTAAGAACCTATTTCTAAAAATGAATGTTCTTCACCATCCAGACCATACGAAGCCCTTCTACCTACAAACGGATGCATCAGATTTTTCGATAGGCGGACATTTATTTCAATACCGAGATAATGGAGACAAAGCAGCAATTATGTTTTTATCACGGACACTGCAGCCAGCAGAGCAAAGATATACGACCACTGAAAAGAATTACTCGCCATCATCTATTGTTTACAGAAAACACGGTATATAATATTGGGCTCAAAATTAAACATCATAACTGACCATCATGCATTAACATTTCTAAAAACCTGTAAACTCTTGAATAATAGATTAACAAGGTGGGCATTGGCGATTCAAGAGTACAATTTCACGATCCATCACTGTAAAGGAGCCGATAATTCGACAGCCGACGCCCTGAGCAGAATAAGTTACCCAGTTGAAGAGAACCAGGAAACATCTCAGAGAGAATTAATTATCAATTATATTAGAAGAATTCCAGACCCTAGACTACAAGAAGATCTCCGAAACATTGGGAAATTACAGTCACAAGATCCCCGCCTTCAAGAGATTCGTCAAATATTATTAATACCCCAAGATACACCTGAACACACAAAAATCAAACAATCATATAAATTACACCAGGAAATACTATACCAAAAACACCTTAATAAATGGCTCATAGTAGTACCAGAAACCATCATAAATCGCCTTATTTGGGAATGTCATTGCTACTACCTCCATTGCGGGTCTAAGAAATGTTTTGATTTACTCAGAGAATGTTTCATTTTCAAGAACATGAATCGAAGAATCCGGCAATACCTGGCATCCTGTGACTCGTGCCAACGGTGCAAAAATGATACTCATCCACCAAGAGGTTTCGCTCAAGGTATCAGTTGTAATCAGAAGAACGAACAGTTAGCTATCGACATTATAGGTCCTTTGCCGCCTGGCCGAGGAAATGTGAAATTCATGTTAATTGTCCTGGACATTTTCACTAAATTTATCAAATTATACCCAATGCAGCGTGCCACCACACAAACCATACTAAATAAATTGTTTAACCAACACTTTATAGAACATGGAATACCCCAGAGGATCCAAAGTGATAACGGTACGCAATTTAAGAGCCACAAATGGATAAGAAAGTTAGAAGAAAACAATATTATTCCAATATTTAACCCTGTGTACCATCCCCAATTTAATATGGCCGAAAGACCTATTAAAGAAGTGAAGCGCTGCTTAAGAACATACTGCTCAAGACAACACAGAAAATGGGCTCAGTGTATAACAGAAATTAATGAATACTTGAACGAAATTCCTCACGAAACTACAGGATTCAGTCCGAATGAACTACAGTTAGGAAGAAAAGATTTCAGGTTCTGGGAACGATATGTGGAAAACCCATTTTCAGAAGATGTCCCACTAGAACAGAAGATATTCCTCGCCTCCCAACGGATCCGAGAAAAGAAGGGAACACGAGCAAGAAGAACTAACCGCGGTGTATTACCAACATTATTCAATTTAAACGATTTGGTATTGGTCAAAAATCATCAACTATCAAATGCAGCATTTGGAGAAACAGCCAAACTATTCGCCATATACGAAGGACCGTACCGCATCTCAAGTATCCTGGGACATTCGACTTATTTTGTACAAAAGTTAAATGAAGAACAAGAGTTTGGACCCTACCATGTAACTGCTCTTAGAAAATATATAACGCCAAACCGAGATCAACAATAAATACAGTGTAAATAGTGTTATTAACAGTTATATAAACATTTGGACAATACACGGACAACTAATTAAAAGTTGTAGATTAATTTGTTTATTTATGGATTGAGGGGATAAAAGACTCCAGTAAATATAAACAATAGTGTAATAAATGTTGAACAGTGAAACAAAATTTGAAATAAGTGAAGTGCGCGTGGACAGTATTAGGACCTGAAGTTATGATTGTAAATATTAGGTCATATAATCCATTTAGTTTTAAGAAATCATCATTTTAAATTATAAATAAATATTTTATCATTTAGTATAGTTTTGTAAATATTTGTTCCTATTATTATCGAGTTTTCATTAATTTCAATTCTTTAAATTAATTCAACTCTGAGGGGATATTGTAATAGTTCACAAACATTTACATTTAAATTTCATAAATGAACACCCATATAAATAAACAAACACACAGCTTAATAATTATTTGTATATAATATGTCAACCTAGTATATCACTCAGTTAATATAAATTATTTGATAATGTTATTTTCCTAAAATCATTCATTAATTTATTACCATCTACCATAAAAATTTTAGATAAGTTAAGTTAGATCAGCTGTATTCATAATTTAATATAATTTATATTTATGGGTCAGGGAACGCTATCTCAAATTATCTATTTTATATAGCATGTTTTTCAAAATTTGATCTCTAATAATTCAGTGAAGTGTTTACCAAAGACCAAGTTAGTGAACCATGTGTTACATTGTTAAAGTGAAAAGTGGAACCATTGTAAAGGACTCCAGCTTCTATTCCAGAGAGAGATGGCCAAGTGTTAACTTCATTGTACCTGGACCTCGTTCCAATTTTAAATTTCATCCCCCTTAATTAGTAGATTTTTTTTTTTTTTTGGTTAGCCAGCGGTAAACCTGATCTTAGTTGATTCCCCTTTAAGTGGCCAAATTTATCTATCTGAAGAAAAGATCAGGGTGAAGAGATAAACCCTTGGTAAGACCAATCCAAAATTTACTTCACCAACCATTGTTGAAGAGGAACAGACTTTCAAACAAAGACTTGCTTTAATTAAATATAAAAAGAGATCAGAATTGGCAATTTATATTATTATCAAAATTATTTATTCTATTTAAAAGTATTTATGATTGTGATATTCAAACAAATTAATTTTTCAATGTCATGCCCGCACGATTCCCAGAACCCTATGTGAAGAGATCATGCTTCTCAAGAACTGAGCTAATGCCCTTAAATTGTACCATATTAATCCAATTAGCATAAGTAATTTTATCTAACCCCATCCACTGTAATAATCCTTGTACGTCCCCCTAGAGTTCAATTTTGATATTCATATTTATTGTTATTGTTGAATAAATAATAGTTTTGTAACAGATTACCATTCTTTTATTTCAAATTTAAATATTAAATAGGCTAGTATCACACTAATTATAATGACGCCATCTTGAACAATAATAATTAATTAGAATTAAGAAGAAAATATAAGAGTCACCTACCTGTACTTATAATTAAAGATATTTATTTATTTATTTATATTTACAAACCAAAAAGGCTGAGTTGTAATCAGTTAACCTCCTTGCACTACATGTTTACAGCAAATTAGAATGTATTCGCCACACTGACGAGGTCTGCAAAGAACTCTCAAGAGTAAAGTATCTTCTAAGGAGCAGATTATCTCAAGTTTTTGTGTACGTTGGCCTGTTCATATGCTGCTACAGTTTACTATCATGCGTGGCCATCATGTACCTTCAAGAAGAGGTGTAATAAAGAAGAGGGGGAAACATTTATGCCCCTCTTTTTTGTAATGGGTATGCTTTGGTTAGTTTTTTGTATGGAAGGGGTTTTTAATCTCATTATACCTATGACAACACTATATTCACACTTTTACTTTGTTTGTGGCTGCTGGGTTCAGGGTGTGAAGTCTGAAAGTAAATCCTTCAAGAACCCCATAGTTGTAGGGCTATAAGTACGCTAACCCCAGTTGGTAAGAAGTTTATTAAACATATTGTGTACTAACACTGGTAAAACTGGACATATAATTAAATATCATGTTATTTCGTGCTGGTTGCTTGGAACCCTTTCCCTTTGTAGAAGTATCCTACACACTTAAACACCCCAGAGGTGTGTGTCTCATTTTTGCTGTTTGAAAATCTGGCCACCTTACCTATGTACTAATTTTACTGCCATGCCAATTAGTTAGTACGAGGGCTGTTTTTTATCAACTGCTAATGTACCTGCTCTAAAAACTAGATGGATTGTCATAAGTAAACCGTGGTTAACAAGTTCGCGGTGGCACGATTTTCTGTGTTCCTTGCCGCCATCCTGGCGTTCTGACTTATAGTTACTTAACTACAACGTCTTACCATGGGAGCAGCACTGTCCAGTGTATACAATATACTGCTGACCAGTGCTGTTATAGTTTCTGATTTCAAGCTCAGATCCCGAATTATATATAAATCATACTGTAATGAGTTGCAGCTTGGGAGTAATCGCTCCTACTAAGATGGCATCAGGGTTCTGCATGGGAGCGATTGCTGCCATGCCGCCGCGAACGTGTTAACCTCTAAATAAATATCCATGGTAGTGAGAATACTGTGGTTTGTGGCCGAGCTATGGACAAATGATCACTACGCAGATTCTTGAGATGAATCCTCGATTTCAGGAATCGACCACGATGGTGAAGAGATGGCATCCGAAACGATGGCATCCGAAACTATTCATCAATCTCTTCACCCTTGTGGTCGACGCCTGAAATCAAGATTCATCTCATGTGTTCTTAGACCAAGGAAGCCTATTTCAACGTACTACCCAGATTCAGGGCTGGAGACGGGGGGGGGGGGAAGGGGGGCAAATGCATAGGGGCCCGGGCTTGAAGAGGGCCCGGAAATGCCAAAAAAGGGCCTGAAAAGGCTGGAAAGGGGTCTAAAAGCACACGAAACAAGTAAAAAAAGAAGATTGCCAGGTCTCAGGGCCTGGGATTGAAGATTGCACAAGGGCCCGAAAATCCTGTCGCCGGGTCTGCCCAGATTAGTAAAACTGTATTTAAAATTTTGAAGAGACTTAATTACAAAAAAAAAATAAAGGTTTATGTGAAAACTATTTATTTATACACATTCAACTCGCTTCGCTCGCTGGGGGCTCCGCCCCCAGGCCCCCGTTTGTGTTCCCTGCAGTTGAACAAAATCTAATTTTGAAGGACCCCTATAGGGCGTTAATTGCCAGTGTTAAGATAATTTTAAGCTGGAGATTTTATGTACGTACTTCAAAGAAAACTTTTGAAGAACTTTTAAAGCTATGAATTTTCAACGGATCTTGTAAGGGTTGGTGAAAATTATGTGTATGAAGGTATATTTATATTCGAATTTTTATTAATGAGAATTAGTTAAGTTGGATGGGAGAAGAGAGCCTTTGTATGTGTTCTAAATAATGCTGTCAGTGATTAAAGATTTTGATTGTGTTTTTATTGGGACGAATTTGTAGGAATGCAGATGGGTTTTTGAAATTATTTTTGAAATATATTGTTTAGATGAAATAATTAAAGAAAGTTGGATTTCAATAACGAATAACTTTTGTATTAAGGAAGAATTAATGCAATTTTATTTCCTTGTCAGTTTACTTAGCAATAGTTTATAGTAGGCGTATCCAGTTCTGCCAAACGTAGAGACCATGTATTTACAACACTATAAAAACAAAATAGATATCAAATAAATGGGAAGTTTGTTTTAAGGCAGGCCCCCTTGCCTCTGCCTGTCAAAAGATTAAAAATCAGATCTATTTACACCAACGAAAAAACAAATTAATGGGGAGTTTGACGAAGCAGCCCCCCTTGCCTCTGCCGTAAACAATTAAAACACAAACATTAACATAATTTTAAACAACTATGTACAACACCGGGGACTTTTTTTAAGCAGACCCCCTATCGTACTGCGTGAATAGTCTAATTACAACGAGGAGTTTTCATCATCTCGCAGATCCCCTGGCCTACTGCGGAAGTATTTATCAGTATTAAAGAAGGAAGTCGTTAAAGACTACGTTCTTCACATGGGCGCACCGAAATTGCGCCGCAAAATCCAGGTAGACACCGAAATTGCGCCGTGACTCTTAAATCTTGTCCCAGGGGTAGACCGATATTGAGCCGCAGCCCTTCCTAGAATCACATGAGGGAGGCAAGCACTAACTCCTCACCTCGCCTTCGAAGTCGGAACACAGGAATTCCTTAAAACCCCTTCGCTATCGCCCCTTGGAGGGAAGTGGCGAGTGAGCAACGGAGTCAGGCTAAATTTGAAAATTCATACAGATGGCTTACTTTAATGGCTGATATGGAGGTGTTATACAAGAATTCAAGATTGGTTCTTCGGACAAAAATACTTCTACTGGTATCTTCTTTACACCTGCCAAGTGGATATAAGCTGTATCAAAAAGTGCAAGGTTTTTACGTTTACCCAACGTACTAACACTTGATTTCACTTGAATAACCGCCGTACTGTTTGATTTCTATTTCTGGTAACTAATTAATTTATCAACTATATCGTTCGATTTATTTTATATGGTGCTGGATTATAGCAACTCATAACATTTTTTCTGAAGGGCTATTTCTGTATTGATATAATTTATTTTTATTTTTTGTAATGAAGATCGCAAACAATAAACAACTAATTCTAAATAACTATAATGGATCACTTGCTCGTGAATGGAGCTACCTATCGCTTAGGTGTCTTATGCAAAACTGACAAATCATTTGTCGAGTACAAATATTTTGTGGTTCGTCAACTGGTCAGGCAGGGGGGGGGGACGAGGGTAACATTCCTGAGTCACTGCGTGGTGTTGCAGTCTACAGGTACCTGCCACCCTCACGGCGCAATATCGGTTAGGGATTAGTGAACCTCTCTTGCCAGTTTGGTATGCGCTCAATTTCGGCGTGCCGCTTCACATGTGGCACTCCATCGTGAACCCTCTCTGGGCGGACGAGAACAACGATGTGGTCTGGGTGCCTAACTCTACTCAGCAAAACGTAGAGCTGACCATGCGTGAAGCAATCCGTGCGTAGATCAACACCGACTGATTCTATCGTCTGACCTTGGCTCTTGTAACCGGTCATACAATAGGCCAACATCAGTGGGAACTGGCCCATCCAGAAAGATCATTTTCCCGCGGCTATTAAGAAGTGAACGAATGTAATCAAAAACCTGCCTCTGATCATCAGACAGTTTGACTACCCTACTCAGTAGTGTCTTCTTCCACATCAGGGAGACCGTGATTGGATAAACAGGAACCCTGACGACGTAAACTACGACTAATTACGACGAGGGAAAGATCGTAGGTCAGCTCTAGATCTTGGGGATTCCTTTTAATGTGATCCTCGCAAACAAGGTCTCTGTTCTTGTCCCACAAGATTGCTGCAGGAGCCCCCGTTACAAAGGAGCACAAAGAAAGAGGGAGTCTCGGGTCTGTCATGAATTGCGCAGTCTCTTACAACGCGTTGTCGTAATCATCTCCGTCATCGACTAAACCGAGTGTCCGTGTGAGTTCCTGGAATGTGCGACAGTGGGGTCCACCAAGTCACAGAAGATCGAGATAACCACGACAAGGAACAAACATAAGTAGAAAACGAAGGTAATTTTGTTCGGTACGATTTGGAGAAACCCAAAAACATTCATATTTTATTTATGATTTATTGTTATATATTTCCTGTTAAGCGAATTTGGCAAATGCTTAACTTCAGAGAGTTTCGGGTTTTTCAAACGACAAATCTTAACCCTCTCAAGGGAAGCGTCAGGATTACGCTGCGAGTACCGCTGAACGTCTTGCCTGTTTTTTCAGGGTTTATACAAGCCTACATTTTTAAATCAGGTTGTAAAGACATTGAGCAATTCGATTTCGAAACGCCCCCGTTGCAGCGGACCTGCATACTCGGCGAATTTCAAATGCAAAACAACATGTTCAATCCAACATAGCGAGATTTGACATGTTTTAGTAAGCTCCATAAGAATAAACTACCCTTTAAGGCAAGAATGAAAATAATTGTGGTTCTAGATTATTTTGGTTATATATTTTATAAAAATATAGCAGGATAATTCAAAACAGTATAATAATAAAGTATTTAATTTAACAATGCCTATATTGCTAAACTGCTAATACTGCATTACCGACTTAGTTCGAAGATTCAGAAGATATAGATTCTACTATAAGATACAGTATGATGGTAAGGAAGATTAGCGAGAACCTATATGGCTTGGATTAAAGAATCAAAATTGGAGACATAGGAAAATTTCGAAGATTTTTAACTTTATATGCATTTTCATGCTATGAACTAGTTATTTTATTGGTGATTTGTAACATACAATGCTGTAGAGATGATGTGTAGGACATTTCAGGCCTCTACATTTAATATGAAGCCAACTAGAGCTGGAAAAACGAAGGGAAATCTTCAAAAATTTCAAATTCTAGAGCTATCTAAGGGTGAAGGGGACGAGATAGGGCAAAAAGTCATAGGACCAAAGTTGTAGATCGTGAAAAATCCGTGGCACATGGTGCAGTCTGTTTTTCGATAGGACCATCCGTTCGGCCAGTAGAGCTCCAAATAACATTATTTCAAAAAGCTTTTTTAGCGATTTTTTAATAATTTTTTGAGGGGGTTAAAATTAAAAATTGTTAGTTCTGATAATTTTCCCCATATGTTCAGGCAATAAGGGAAGTGCGTTCAAAATTTCAAGTCTTTAGGTCATCGGGAAGTGGAAGACAGTTCGTATACCTGAGTTACACCAGCGGTCGTATATATACTAGATAAAAGCTGAAAAGCTGTAGTTACAGCTTTATGGTAGGACAAAGTACACTTTATAATTCCTTACAAATATTATAAAAAAATAACATAATATACTCTAAATATAATAACAAAAAAATAAATTTAATCTCATCAATACCTCTGGAGAAAGCATTTCTCTTATTCATCTCACCAACTTTTTTTTATGTAACTCTAAACAAACAATAGCTCCTGCCACAAAAGAATTGAAATGAATAAATATAAGTACATGTAACTGAGTCTCAATTAAATCCTTACAGTATATTTGTTTTTTCATGCCTGAATATAAGATATATTTCCATCAAAAACTGGTTTCGCTAACATAAGAGGCAACTTTCAAAATTAAAAATAATTAAATGATTCGTCAGAGTATGTTTTTTAACAAGCAAAAATGTTGTTTTAATTTTAAATACCTGTTGAGAAAGAAGGTTTTCCTCCATATAGTAACCACAGTCTAAAAAAATACAGTCTCCTGATGAATAATATGCTTTATTCAAGGTAGACACAGAACGATTAATCTTAGAACGAGAGAACTTGGAAGATCACTCGGACGCTACTCAGACCATGCAACAATACATCCGAATACCTCTTATGTAAACAACTCGGTCCGAGTTAGTTGAATGGAGATATTTTATGAGATATGAGTTTTGATTTAAAATGGATTTAATATTGGATACATTTTAAAATTTAATCTGAGTGCACTAGCTAGCCCACAATCCTCTGGTTATACTTGGGCTGAATAGACTCAGACCGAGCGTGCTCTAAAACGGACCGAGTAAAAATTAAGCTCTGTCCGAGATTAATAGGACCATGTCAACCTGCCTTCAACCAAGGCGTATTTTTTCACATAAAATGCAAAAATTGTGAAACCATGGAATACCAGTTAACATAATTTTAAATACAAAAGGATCTAGCAATTAAATATGCCACAAATGTAGTTTTTCATGATTGTGGCCTCCAAAGAACTGATGTATACAAAAAATGGTTTAAATTACCTGTATTTCCGTCAAGTAATCCAAATTTACTGTGGCTAATGCTACAGCGGTTTCGATGCACAGGACATCATCATTGGGCAACATAAACATTGACGAAATCACTCATGAAGGTCCCCATCATGGTTGAAAACACATACTACGCTTGTAACACTAAAATAAAAAACACTTGGCCCCCCCTATAAAACGACCCGCACAAAGAGTAACTCCATAAATTTTAAGTTTTCCTCTAGTAATAATTATAAAACCTTTTTCAAAGAAGTATAAGATTAGTTAACCAAACAGCATGTCTTGCACCTTATTTGGAAATTATATTTGCTAGAAATTTAATGGCTAGTTTTTTTTTTTTTTTTAAATAATCTTCATTTGCATTCCATTGTTTAATAAATGCAATTTTTTCCAATGCTAAATTATTTGGATTTTTTTCAAATAAAAATCAAATTGCTAAAAAACAGTTTAGAGAATTTGTTTAAAAATTTAATAGCATATTTTTTCAGTAAGCTATTAAAAATTGTGCAAAATTTGAAAATGATCAGTGCAACGGTTTTTGAGTGTCGCGAATCACTTACAATCACTCCCACAGTGACGGACAAGGAATCTTTGATTTCATTAATACATAGATTCACTTTGTTTCGGTTATTCATCATCAAGATAAGAACAACAACAAACCAAATATATAATCCAATAGAAAGCGAAGTCGTGAAACAAATCAAAATGCCCCAGCTAATGATATATTGGGTGGGATCTTGCAAATTTTTCTCTGAGGAACGATAAGTGAAATTTCCCTCCCTCTCCCACTTCATAGTTGTATCAATTCTATACATCAACTAAGTATTTGTAAAAGCTTAGAATATTAACATTTTTAGAAAAGTACTCCAGTACCCTTTTAATAACATCCAGCTGTTTTGGACCATCTTCTAAATTATTTAGCGACCATTATTGCTAGTAAGCTGACATTATATTGCTAAAAAGCTGAAAAATCAAATTTGGATTACCAAACAAGCGAAGTTTATGTTTTTGGAAATTCATTTCACATTGTTTGTTTCAGAGGAATGTTGTATCTAAGCCCTCAGTGGAGCAGAACTCAGCTCAAAAAGTAATGAAATGAGCAAAGAGTACACTAAAATCTACAATATTCAATTCTTAAATTCATGTAGGCACACATTACACCATCAACTATTTTATAAAAGATCTGTTATAAAAGACTTTATTTCACCAATCTAAATTCATTTTTTATTTAAAAATGTAGCTATTACCAAATTAAAAAAAAATAGATCTAATATTTGACAGTGTAGCCACAGAGAAGAATCTAACAGAGGTCGCTTTTAAATGCGACTTCTGTTGTGCCCAAGTGCTTGCTAGTTACAGTTAAATCCAGCTACAGTTAAGTCACTAGTTACTAGTTACATCCAATTACTAGCTACAGTTAAGTTAAATTAGGAGAGGGCAGCGACAGTGCTGCTCTCTCGCGGTGTTAATGGTGAACTATTTTTTATAAGTCCTCGACACCAGCGCTCGACACCAGCTGAGCGCAACATTAGAAGATACTTCTGTTTGATTCTCCTCTGTGGTGTAGCATGGGCTTTACATAAAATGGAATCGACCACTTAAACCTCTCCCTATCACCCCTAAATTCCTACTGACACCCGCTGAAAGAACATATTTTTCAGTAATGCCACTGAATTGTTGAGTGACGTGACTGTTTTTTTGACTGTGGTTACAGCCATTGTGAGCTGAGAGCAGGAAAAAAGCTTTCTTACTTTTAAATGAGCTCTAGAAACTAGGTCCACAATTCCTATAGACCTGGGGGCAGTACTCATCTGCCAATAGGGCGTAAGCCTGATCTGATCCAACTGTCACCACCATGTCGTGGCTCATTTTATTCCATATATGGACACTATAGGATGTGTTTTTAATATGAGGTATTAGTTTCTTTCCTAAGTTATTGTTAAAGAAGTTGGCTGCTAGTGTGTAGTAGACGGGGTATAAGACCGTGCTGTTAAACACCGTGAAGTTACCATGGCAGTGTTTCTGTGCTTCAACCACCTGGAACAAATATTTGAGGTGATATGAAATATGTAAAATCAAATTTAATAAATAAAGTAAAAAAATTTTTACCTCTAGTAGAATTAATACAACTATAAAGCGCGAGGAGAGAGGAAAATTTCACTTATCGTTTGCCAGTACCAGGCATGTCCCTCAGAAAACAAAAGAAAACTAACAAGCATTATTCGCAAGATCCCGCTAAGTATATCGTTGGCCGGAGCATTATGGTTTTTTTGTCACAACGTCGTTTCCTATTGGATGAACCATTTGATTTGTTGTTGTTTATATCTAGCGCTAAAAGTTTATTAATTGTCCGCTAGTCAGTAACTCTTAGACTTGATGTTTCGGAACTTCTCATGTGTTTTCGTCTGCCTTCGAGGGGTTGGCCTGTCACTGACGAATGACAAGTATTTAAATTTCCCTCTCTCTCGTGCTTCATAGTTGTATTAATTCAAGTAAAACAGAAAAAATTGTACCATATGCAAAACAAGTTAAAAAAATTTTCACCTGAAATCTTACCGAATTTTGAATATCGGTAACAAACTTAATCCTTATGGCACTGGAACAGAAGGCTTTTTGTATGTTTTTAACCCTTTGCGATCGTAAGGCCAGCAGGATTGGCCACAACGCACTCAGCATCTAGTCGGAATTACTTTCCGTATAGCCTGGTTCCGCCGGTCGTACTGGCCACGCCCCACTCCGCGTCAGCTCGGCATTCATCATGGCGGCTCACTCCTGTCAGTTCGGAATTGTTTTCACGCCTGGCAGCTCAGGATTGTTTTATTGTGAGCCAGCAATGTTATCGTAGGGTATTTTCACTATTCAATGTTGCAAGCCTGCGAATCATTTAGTTAAATAACTCCTCACTAAGTTGCAGCACTCTACAGGCATCAGACAAAATTTAGAAAAACAAACAAAAACATATGTTATCGACACTTATGAGCCAGTCCTCATTCGTGGACACCCGAGCGTTCGTTGGATTTTATGTTGGCCAGCCCTGCTGGACATCCGATCGCAAATGACAACTGCTGTGGAAAAAAATCCGACTGCTGTACGCTAATGATGGCGGCCAGTAGAGCTGGCCTCACGATCGCTTCGGAATTGTGGCAAATATTCAATCCGATCGCAAAGGCTTAATTTTATTCCTATGCATGAGGCATTTTTAACATATTGACTGGCAAAACAGGTCCAAACCTGGGGACTGTCACTATTCTATGGGGTCTCCTTGTACTATTGATTACCTTTTGCACCCCGCACTCTTGCAAGATGAAGCGAGTGATGAGGAGAGGTCCATTGGTCGACCAGTTGTTGGGGTCGTAGTTGACGTTGACAAACTCCAAAGCCCTCTGTAGGATGTGGTGACCGACTCCCTCGGGCTCGAAGTTGATTACTCCGTTAGCGATGGTCTCGGCATCCTGCATGCCGGCCCAGTTGGTCTCCAACTTGTTCAGAGATCTGTTCGGGGAAGAGGAAATCAGGTAAAATGAAAATTATAGCTTAATTTTGAAGCCAGGTGATATAAAGCTGTAAAGTGAACAGCAATCTTTTTGCACGAAAGCTGTTTATACCTGCCTGCTGATGTATTGCCAGGTATCGATACAGTAGTTGGAAAGGCAGTTTGACAATTAATAGAACCTGTCACACTTCAACTCATTTATAAACATTTTATTAAAAGCTGGGAAATTCTATTCTTGATGTATAAGAAACAAATTAATTTAATCTACCAAGTCGGATAAACTACCCATATACACCTCTCTATTTTTTCTTCAAAAAAATAAGTTCTGAAACCAGAAAAATTTTAGTTTTTTCAACAATTTTCTTCTTAAGTTAACTTCATACTTAATTTGAGACAAAGGTTTCATGCGTCATTAATTTAGTATGGATTAAAAAGCAATTTTCTTTTACATAAGAGGTAATGATTTTTTTCTCTTTTTTTAAAATAGGTTGGCGGCCTCTTTTTTTACCTTGCACATGCCCCACCCACATAGACTATTAATTGATTGTGCATGGACGTTTTCAAACAAAGCAAGGAGTGATTCAGTAAAAAAAAACAGTACTGTTAAAAGTTACTAGCTGCGGACGGACTTGAAACCATGACATTGCTGCCAAGCTCTCGGTCTGGTGCGTTACCAATGCGCCACCGACTCACTAAGTCGTTTAGCTTTATGTATTAAAAGGTTTAAAATTTAAAATTTAAAGATATTCGACAAATTATTGAACTAAAAGAAACATTACTTTACCTAATTGTGACAACATCCAGGTCACTGTAGGTGCCTCCAAACTTCCACAGTAGAACTAATCTTATCAAGTCACTGGTGTGCTCTATTGGATACGCTGATGTCTCAAGAACTTTTCTTTGATGGAGCTCTTCTATTGGGGAGTTTATAAATACTTCTGATGTGTTTAGTCTAACCACATATACATTTGGGTACTTGAAAAGTTTTGCTACGTATTTTGGAGAGTATTCAAAGAAGTCATGATGTAAGAAGCAAGAATGGAAAAGATATACGGTGTGATCTAAGTTCATTTGTGCTGTTGATTCTATAGAGCAACACTGGCGAGCATTCAACACCAAACCTTTATTCCCTTTAAAGTGAACGGCTGTTTTTTCGGTTGCACACCTTGTCTCGATGAAGAATATATTTTGTGTTGACTTGTTGATGTCTTTCATCTCAACAAAAACGTTTCTGCTGATTCCTATTTTTGGAACTTCAGGGTAAACAACGTTGAATGTTGTCTTGGCATCTTCTGTTCTTAAAACTGTAATGCTTATGTTTGGTTCAATAATGTTCGTGGTAGATTCTGGTTTATCAATATTTACATGCTTGTTACCACCATCATAAAACATGTTTGTAGCCTTTGCCACCTGACCTGCTGCTATCTGTTGTTTTTCTGATGGCAGGAGAAACTGTGATATATAATCATCGTCATTATAAGAAAAATAATTTCCTGCTGTCAAATATAGTGTAAAAATGCTAAGGAGTAATAATATAAAGATCACTTTCCTTTTTCGATTTCCTGTACTTCGCTGCTCCACCGGCATTTAAAGGTTTTGATTTTATCTTCATAATACATTTATATCCATCCATTATGTAAGTTTCATTTTTTTTAATCCAAAAAATAATCTGAAATCAGAGAACAACTATTGTAATAAAAGAAATTAAACATAGAAGTAATTTTGGTGGACAAATGATGTTGCTGTTTGTGTAAGATTAGAATAGACTGAAATAATAAATACCATACCATACCTTCTATTGGAGGTTGCATTCTGGTATTGAACCTCCAAAATTTGTTTATAAAGATTGCCTTGTAAGGCAGAAAAAAGTGAATAAAATTATGGTTTATTGTTATAGTTGTTGTATGGTGTAAAATAAAAATTAAAACCGTTTACAGTTATTCAAATTGTACCTTATCTAATAAAACTATTTTAAGATTTGACCCCTTCAAGAACTTATAGTATTTTTAATCGCTACTCTCTGTCCATCGGTCACCGAGATATTGAAAGTGGTAAACATATAGTACGTTGTCCCAATGTTAATCTTATGGGAGTTAAGTAAACTCCTATATCTTCCTTATTTTTAAACATATCTTGATAAAACTTGGCGTAAGGCTTCTTATAGTTCAGATCTACTAAATATTCAATTAAAACCACCCAGTTTAAACATACCTGTTGCAGCAAACCTGCATACTCATCCCCATGTTATTCTTACGGAGCTTACAAAAACAAGTCAAATCTCCGCTATGTTGGATTGAAATATATTCTTTTGCGTTTGAAATTTGCTAAAAATGCAGGTCTGCTTCAATGGGGCTATTTTTTTATTCCTAACGATAACGTTTCTGAAGTAGGGGACTTACGAGACATTGGTAATTTAATTTAGTAACCACAAGTGCCAATTCTTGCATTTATGTTACAATTTATTTTTTAACATTTGAGGGAAAATTTATAAAGACAGTTGTTATGTGTTATGTAGACTGTAATTAAAATAAAAATCAGAAAAACATTATTTTCCATGGTTCATCTTTATTAGGGATTGAAAGGGTTAAATTTGGATTTGTGATATTCTTCTACTCATATCATACTTAAATTTTAAATTTATATAATGACCTTTAATATTTGACAGATTTACTTTAGTCTTCTTAATAACTGCCTCAGAAAACTAACTAACTGTCCAAAGGAAAAAGTTAAAAAGTTGAATTCTTTGTCAATAGGCTAATTAATTAATTTTTTTTTATATTCCCTCTTTTGCTCATAGAGGCAGAGGAAATGCTCAAGGTGGGGTCGATGCTCTGCTTTGCTCTCTGTCCGTCAGTAACAATCCTTGAAGTGAAGGTAATTAAGAAAAAAACATTTTATATTTCTCCAGAAAGACTAAAATGGACCAGATAGATTGCTAAATACCAGGAGGTACTTTTAAAACTATGTAAACAAATTTCAAGAGTCTCAAGAACATTTGAAACACCAAGAAATATTACACAATTTCTTTGTTTGAAAAACTACTAAAGTTGCATGGTTTGGATTGTTTAAAACAAAATTCAATAAAGATTTGTAGTGTATCTTGACTATTTAATTGCGTAAATATCTGCAACAATAATGTAAACCTGTTAAACTTTGTTTCCACAAATAATTGATCAGAAACTATATTGCTCATGACATTATCTTTCATGTAAAATGATGACTCACTATAGAAACATTATCTCTGATAAGTTATCACTTTAATTATGAATATCTTACAATTTCAATTTTTGTTTGCTAGAAAACAATATTTCGTCTTACAAACAAATTATGATCGCTGAAACATCTAAATCAAACAGATATAAGTATTAATAACACTGAGTGATAAGGAGAATATTTCTAACATTTCCATATAGTTGTTGTTATCTTAGCCCTCAACATGTGGTGGAGAATTGTGGTAAATATTGGTTTAGAACTTTTAGAATTTTATGATAAAGTAGCCTGTAGAGATAAGAAAAACAAGGGATATTGTTAACTCTACAAATATAAAAGTTCAGAAATAAAGCCCTCAATATTCCTAATAAGCTTTGTTTGGTGTTAAATATATTGTAAACTAAAGAATTTGGTAGTCACATTAGATCAGATAGTTAACAAATATGATTTGTTATTCTGCTGTAAAATTTTTAATCCCATCAAAAGGTATGAAAGTTTTAAAAATCTATTATAGGCGTCAACAAGATATTGTACCTGTTTAACCATGAGAATTGAGAAAAGAATCCTACTTAAATTTTAATTCGTAAAGTACATTGCAAATTTAAAATAAAAAGAGAGAAAGGTATCTGTGAAAAATTATAGGAGTTGCAAAGAAATAAATAACAATTTATTGTGGATTGTTAAGACTAAACAATTATCTTTTAGGATTCTCCATACTGAATATCCTTAGCAACAATGTTTTGATGCTTGACATGGAAACTAAACAAATCAATGTAATGAGAGATGAATCTTTTTCAATAACCAGTAGTCACTTTAGTTTAAAACTATTATGTTTCAAAATCAAAAGTAGTATTAGTATATATTAATTCAACTTTTAAGGCTAAAGGCCGCATCACATTGGTCGAGTAACTCGGCCAAGTCAGTTTGGCTGAGTTGCTATAGGATAGCTGATTCATACAGTTTAGAACTCATTAGACTTGACTCGCCAATTTGAAAAAGGTCGGTTTACACTGGTGGAGTTGACGTTCGAGTCTAACTCGCCCGTCTAACTCGCCCGTCTAACTCGCCCGTCTAACTCGCCCGTCTAACTCGCCCGTCTAACTCGCCCGTCTAACTCGCCCGTCTAACTCGCCCGTCTAACTCACCCTCATACTCGACCAATGTGACGCGGTCCTAAAGAAGCAATGTTTTGGGGATTTCATAACATTTTAATTAATAAAATGTCATTGGGCTACTAACACCTTCAGGTTTTTGATGCTAGTCCTTAGTTAATGATTTTGGGTGTTAATGCACTCTTGTTAATATTCAAAGATTTGCAAGTTTATAGTGCCAGCTAGTCGTCCAATAATTTTTATTTGTTAACACTCCTAAAAATAAAGTGTCTTTTAAAGAAAGTCATGACATCAACTAAGAGGCTACATATTTTGATAATTAATAATAATAATTTATATTCTTTAAATGAAAAACGTCATTCAATATGTTTAGAAATATTTAACTGCTCAGTAGCAGTGATGATTTTGTTTACTTTTCACCGATACTCGGATCATACAAACTTGTATGCCAAATGTACAGGTGTTTAGTTTGACCGAATGCTACAGTTTGAAATACACAATGCAAAACGTTTGAAAATAATTACTTGAGCTTTAACTAACATGTAACTGCTATAATGCATAGGCTTTTTGACTTTATCGGTTTTGTATATAGTTTTTATGTAATAAAAAATGTTTTATTAATAGATTCGGTACTTTAATGTAAAATAATATAAAGTCAACAATGATAAATTGATTTAATTTAACTGTAATCATTTTAAAAGTCTGAGTCTCTAAAGTTTCATCAAGAGATAGAGTACTCAGAAAAAAATGATTATGAAAGGAGAATGATTTACTTCTATAAACAGGTTATAACAGAAAAATAATTCATTATTCTAAAAAATCAAAAGGAGCGTTTTTATTTTTTAAACACAAATAGTGAAAATGTATTTTTTTCTAGGCAATGATGGCTGCTGCCTCCTTTGTGGGATCCTTCTTGGGGTCACTGACAGAACTTTATTTGGCTTTTAAGAGCATGCAGGAAATGAACAAGAAAATGAAACAAGCGCAACAAAACAGAAAGCCTACAACTCAACAACCGGCAAGCTTTCCCTCCGTCCCTGAAGAGAAGGAAGCGACCACCAGCAAAACAACAGCTTAAAATGATCTCTTTGAAGATTTTAAACTTAACTTTTGAAGAAAATACACTTAAATGAGTGTGAAATATTCTGTGTAGTTTTCAGTAAACACATTTTAAAAACAACATTTTGGTTGTAAACTAATCCAGTATTTTTTAAAGTCATTGATGTTATTATTGGTCTATTAGTGCAAATAACTAATCAAATACAGTATTTTAATGTGCAATATTAGTAAAATATATAATTTTTTCTAAAAATTTATAAATATTCTCAAAAGAGCACATTTTTGTTATTATTTGCTTTTTTTGAGGGGAAATAAATGGTGTAACTACTCTTGCCAAATATGACCTAAAAGAAAATTTTTTTAACCTTACTATTGTATAGTTGAAGAAGGAAGAAAGTACAATTTTCATCAAGTATAGTTTCTTTTTTGTTAATGTTTAAATTATTAACATAAATTTGTTTTTAATAAAAATAAATAAATTGAACAATTTTATTAAAGAAGTTATTTTTGAAGAAAAACTTCCTTAAAAATTAAAACATTTTCTCCCTTACTTCATTAAAAAAATTGCATTGCAAGAAATGACTGATCAGCCCATTGAATTTAAATTGATAGAATCAAGTAGCTTAATCAGCCTAGATAGTGGGATTTATTGGTTAGCTATATATCATGATTACATTGAGTTCTTAGATGCATAAATGAAACCTTCACTTTTGTTCTATTGTAAGAAAAACACATTTAAAATGCACTGAGTGGGCATGGTAATCTAATGTGACAGAGCAAAATTTAAACTAAGCTGGTTTTCCTTATCTCTGAGATTTGTGAAATTTGATTTTATTGCTTCTTATGGAGGGATTTAATGGATGAAAACAACATTAAATGAAATTTTAGGCAAGAACAGACGAGGCGTTGTTTAAAGCATACCTCTGGAAAGTAATTTTTTTCCTATTTTGTAAAGGGTCACTGTTATATAAAACTTCACTCAATATTTTTAAAGCTATCAAAGTACCTTCAATGTGATGTAATTGCTCAGTTTATAAAAGGTACATAAGGTTTTTATATATACAGCAGAATGATAATTGAAAAAAGCCCAGAGAGAATTTTATAGTTAAGAAATAAGTTTAACACAGCTTTTTATTTTAACAGTCAGAATTTGTATGGTAATCTTAAATAGTAAACACATTTTAAAAATATAACCGTAATGTACAATTATTAGTATTTTTCTATTTTATGGAAATATTAAAAAAATAATGGTTCCACTACCAGACTAATATTATGTTGATATTAATTACCAGTTACGCTTTTGATATTTTACTCAAACTTTGATTGTAAAAAAGAAGAGGGAAGTCAACTACGAATCAGTTAGTACTACAAGATTAATAAGTCACAGAATTAAAAGTATACATTTTTCTCATTAAAATTATATAAAATTTCTTTGATCAAACATGAAAAAAGTCACCTAGCTAATTAAAAACGGAAGTAAAAAAATTTAAAAATCTCTAAACCAGAGAAATTAGAAAAAAAAACTCGGTTGCTACAAATATTTCTAGCAAAGTAAAAGACTAACCGAACTGGACTAATATAAATGACACTCAAACTTTTAAAAATTACAAAAGTTACCTAAATCCCAAAGCGGTTGTAGTCTGATGTATCCAATAGCTTCCTACTGTCTGTGGCACGACTGACGCTATGAAACAGTTCACACTTCTGGTGGTCACCTGAGCAAACATCACCGCGTCATTGGAGCCAGTCAACCTATACCTCTGTCAGTCAGAGACTGCGTCTGGAGCCAATAGCGCTAAATGGTCTTAAACCGCAGTCCCTGACTGATAGGAGTATAGCCTGGTTATCACATGAGCAAATATCACCGCGTCATTGGAGCCAGTCAACCTATATCTCTGTCAGTCAGAGAGTGCGTCTGGAGCCAATAGCGCTGAATTGCCTTCAACCGCAGTCCCTGACTGATAGGAGTATAGGCTGGTTATCACATGAGCAAACATCACCGCGTCATTGGAGCCAGTCAACCTATATCTCTGTCAGTCAGAGACTGCGTCTGGAGCCAATAGCGCTAAATGGTCTTAAACCGCAGTCCCTGACTGATAGGAGTATAGCCTGGTTATCACATGAGCAAACATCACCGCGTCATTGGAGCCAGTCAACCTATACCTCTGTCAGTCAGAGAGTGCGTCTGGAGCCAATAGCGCTGAATTGCCTTCAACCGCAGTCCCTGACTGATAGGAGTATAGGCTGGTTATCACATGAGCAAACACCGACTGGAGCGCGTCCGATACCTCTATCAATTGTTTGTCTACCATTGTGTCATTGCAGACAGTATTGTGATAATTGGTAAAATTTATGAAAGTCAAAAGTGTGATATTATTTGACGTTTACGTAGTGTTATATCTGTCTGCATTTTACGTTTTTTGTTATTTTATTTATTCTTTTAATTTAGTTAAAATTTAAATAATAAATTACGTAAAATCACGTGCAGTATAATGCTTAAGACAAAAAACTAAATAAATGCAAGCATCAGGACTGAAGAAAAAACGTAGCATAAGTAGATCAATAAAGGCATTATTTCATTCACATTGAGACAGTGGGCCAAATATTAACACTTTTATAGGGTCTCCAAAGAATCAGAACAGCCATTAAGAATAGATCATTAATTTAGAAAGTTATTTATTTCACGTTCAACTCAAGTCCCACTTATGACATTTTTCCTCAGAGATTTCAATTACTTAATTTGTTTTAATTTAAAACTGTGAATATTTTTTTAATAAAATATTTATATTGTTTTTAGCGAATTTCCTTAGAAATAAGCTATCACCGTCGTTTTAACAGAATGGACAAAAAATATCCGTTCAGGGTAACCTCAGCAATCATATAAATTTTTATATCAATTGATAGCTTATTATGTCTACTTTCTGGATATCAAGTGAGTTTATCGTGAAAATGTGTTGTTACCTGCAAAAATCACGATTTGTTTCAAAATTTAACATGGGCTTATATGGGGAATAGAATTTTCATTTTTTGAGTGTCTGTAAGCACGATAACTCTCGTAAAAATCGTCCGATCGTAACAAAACTTTGTACACACATGTAAAACTAGGTTCTCTTGAACGAGTTCGTAAACCGGCCAGATCGACATATCCAAAGTGGGGTAAAGGCTGCTTTTACCCCCAAAAATTGTTTTTTTGGCTTTTTTAAATTTAAAAATTTAAGTAATCAAATTAATGTTTTCACCATTGGATTCAGCTTGAAAAACCAAACAATTTGGTATTTTGAATCGTTGCTCTAAGTCCATTGGTCTCCAAGTTATGTCTCCTTCACGTTTTTTTTTTGTCAAGTATTTTAGTATCAGGGCAGCAGAATGTTGTCCAACAAAATTTTGTTTTATCGCAACCTGCAAAGTATTTAACGAGTTGATCAAAAGTATTTTAAATAGAATTTTTGATTTTTAACTAAAAAAATAAAAAATCAAGCCCCTTTAAAAAAATAAATTTTCCAAATTAAACTTATTTAATCAATTTTTTAGGACATGTAAATCAAACGAAGGAATTTTATTTAAATATGTCACTTTTCATATGTTTTTTTGGAATATTACATTAATTATTGTTTTTACTGGAAATTCGCTGAGTTCGCAGGTTTGCTGCGACGGGGGTATTTATAGGTATTATGGTAAATGCCAAAGATTTTATATTTTGAGTATATCAAATTTCAGTGCTAACAATTTTTTAAATATTTTGGCATTTGAACTAACGTCAAATGCCAAACGCAACGTCAGATTAAGTATCGGAATATCAGTTTAGTATTAAAACGTCAAAAATTTAATATTAATTTAACGTAAAATTATCATTTTACTACGTGGGAGATATTTTAGCTAGACCTCATAGTGGTGAATGTCGTGTCATCGTCAACAAGCCAGTCAATCTACATCTCTATGTCAGTCAGGGAAAACCGTAGCGCTAAATGACTTCTATCCGCAAACCCTGGCTTTACAGTCGGGACCCTGTCTTCTATGGCCGCGCTTTACAGTTCCGTCCGCAAACCCTGGCTTTACAGTTCCGTCCGCAAGGTACAGCCGGACGGAGGTTGGCCATCGGCCATT